>BMAV01025160.1:0-52658 GCA_019973955.1 Trichonephila inaurata madagascariensis | reverse complement strand
TTCCAGATTCATAGGTAAGAACGGGTCTGATGGCTGTTTTATAAAGAAAATATTTGTATGTTTTTTTAATTTTTTTGACTTTATGGTGTTTCGGCCTTTTATACCGATAATGTTAAATTGACTGTTTTCATGATTTTTCTCAAAACCAACATGTACTTGTTTTGAAATTGTTCATGCAATTAAAGACATTTTTTTCATTAACTGAATGGGGCCCCTGTCGAATTTTGAAAATTATTTTTTTACTTTTTTTTTTTTTAAGAGTTAAATTTTTCTTTTTTAAATGATACATTTTGAGGAAATACGAAAATTAGAAGCATTTTTATTTTTTTTCAACGTTACCCCTTTGGGGGCATCAAAAGACCTGATGACCCAAACAAGATGTTGTAAAAATTAGAGTATGTAGGGAATATCCAAAATTGTATAGGTACACGTCTTTTGTTCAAATGAGTCAGTTAATAACACCATATGGTCAGTGAGTCCAAAACCTACATTTATGGAAATAAAAAAGATTAAATTGGGGTAAATATATGGCTATTGCACAGTTCAATATGAGTCATGTAGCAAAAATAATGATCTTAAAACATTGTGAACCAAGTGTGTGTCTTGCTTCAAAAAATTAGATTCACGTAGGATTCATGCAGCCGAACGAAAGCATCTTCAGACCACAAAAAAGGCTAAATTGTTAAAAATAATGAAAAAAAAATAAAGCTATAAGAGCCTTTTGTAGGACCAAAGAGCTTTTGTTTTAATGCTTCTCGAAAGTACAAAAAGCAAATACCAAAAATTAAAAATTTTATTTTTCCTTTTTTCAAATGTAACTTTTTTTATAAGTTATGTATTTTTTCTCAAAAACTATAATTATATGACCCCAAATTTTCAGTGAACATATTTTAAAATTCACTATTTAATGAGGGAATTTGAAAATCTAGCAAACTGTTTTTGATAAGGCTTTTTTAAAAAAACCTATTTTAATTTTAACCAAAAAAAAAAATTCATCTTTTTAAAATTTTATTGATGGAAATAACGTGGTAAAAATTTTTTCATGAGGTAAGTAGTTTTGAAAAGGGACATAAACAGTTTTAAAATGGACGTGCCGTACCCCCTGAAATGAGCTTTTAGCTAATTTCGAATTTTTAAATAATTTATAAAATATTTTCTAAAACACACTTACTGAAATTTGACCATTTTTCACATAAAAAAAAATTTATAAAAATAAATTTTTTAGTTTTTACAAAAGACCAACAGTATATATTATCCATCCAAAAATAGTCAAACAAACTTCATAAACGTGAAATTTTTTTCCCCAAAAAAAAGGTAACGAACATCAAAATTTACATTGTTATATAAAAGAACTTTTAATGTATAAATACTTTTTATTAAAACATTCCTCCCCTCCCCAAATGATCACTTTTTTTAACCCATCCCCTTTTCCCTTTTTATGTCTTTTTCTTCCAACTTCCTTTTTTTTTGGAGTATTTACCCTTTTTTAACATTCTCTGTTTATCGAGGGCCCCCCTTGCTGTACCTTTAACCACCAGGCTCTATATTAAGTTTTCCCGAAATTTCTGATTTGATGTTTCCATATTAATGATGAAATTGCATCCTATGTACCCAATGATAATATTTCTATTTGTAAAATGTTTCCTTCGGCGCAGAGGCCCCTTTGGTTTTTTTACATTTTCATTGGGATCCGAACCTTTTTTTTGAAATTTGATTAGGTTTTTGATTTCCATCATCCTTTCAACTTTTAAGAAAAAAACAATATACTTTTGTTTACTTTTTTCGCGGGGGTTTTTTTGGGGCGTTGCCCAGTTCAGTTATTATTTAGAAATAAGTTTTAATGGCTTTTAATTACCCTGGGGATTTAAAAAATAATGTTTTTTTTGAAAGGTTAAAACCTTTTAAATTTTAAAAAAATGAAAAAATCTCACAATTGTCTATTAAGAAGATTTTAGGTTTTAAACACGCCTTAAGAGAAAGCTTTTAGACCATGAAGACCGCGATTATAGCAGCAAAAATGCGCTTTTTAATTTCAGCATCAATGTCTTTAAGAGTGTAAAGCCCAAGTAGGCAATGTTTGAGCCCAAATAGGCAAAATTATTAACTACTTCAAATTTTTATATAATTTTCAGTCTGCAGATAACTAAAACCACATGGAGATTTTGTAATTGACATGTATTTAGTTTTGCTTCTATTAATAATTAAATGCAACTTTTCAGCCGATTTTTAAGTGCTAAGCAATCCTCTGACGAAGCCTTTTCTGTACAATCAAATGCTGACTATATCATTGGTATAAAAGGGTAGTACATTTGGTGTGGGCCATTAGTGTTAATGCCAGAGTTGCGAATACCCTTCAAACCAACAAAAAGTTGACACTAAACTTTCCCATTCCACACCATTTCTGTTTTCCCAAAAAATTTTTGAAACCAGGGCTTTACAAAAGGAAAAAAATTTAGTTGAAAATCAAAAATTTTAATTTTTTTAAAATTTTTAAGAGCAACAAGTAGGAAGTCACGGTCAAAACCGAGTATTTAGGGTCAACCTTTTCTTCTTTTTGGGGCTGTACATAGTAGCAATTTCGGGGCCGCATCATGGGGAAAAAGAAAAGAGGGGGGAGGTTAAAATGTGGAAAAATTATCAAAATATTTCAATTCCTTTTTTTTTTTTAATTACTTTTTTTTTTTGTCCATAACATGAATTAGAAGATTTAATAAACACTTTCACAATTTCCATCAGAAAGGGTTTTAAATTAATTACCAAAATATAATAAACTTTAAGATGTCCTTGTTACTGCTGGATATTCCATTTCGTTGCTGTTAAAAAGAATTAAAAAAATTTATTACATCTTGAAAGAGATCTTCGGGGAAAAAGGACAGGAACACCCCGTTATTTTTTTTTTCAAAATACAGCACTTTTGCTAAATAAAACAATTTGGGCCCCTATTTGTTTTTCACCACAAAAAAGTCAACCTTCCAATCATCTTGAAATGATATATTTTCTTCGAATATTTTTCGCTTGCAAGACATGAAAGATAGTTAAAAATTAGTTCCGCCCATAAAACTATCACTACTGCACTGTTGTCTGTTATCACTAACCGTAGCCGTTACAAATAAAAAAAGAATATCAATTCGCACTGTACAGCATCAACAGCAAAAAGAAAATTGATATATTTGATTTCTTTTACACCAAATTTTAATATATTGTTTTAAAAAGTAATTTTTCAGAGCATTGGGCACCGAACGGGCCACTTAAAGTTCGGTGAGCCCCACCCCACGGGGAGCAGTTTGATTATCGCTGATTTAGAACATCTAATTCGGGGCTAGCACTATTACAGAGGAATTGTATGCCATCCTGTTGGGCTTTTCGGAAAAACCCGAAATCTAAAGGGAAAAACCCTGCCCATTTACATAACCATAACAAATAATATTTTAACTTTAAGTATATTGGTTGCGATACAAGTAACAAGTATTAATAAAATATGTAAATATCTACTTCTTCCTACAAAGAGTTGTGAAAAACTTCATAAGTAACATTTTGTTTTATTAGTTTTTAGATCAATTTAATAGAAGGGATCTTTATATGTAGATAATCTCTTTATCACACACAATCATCCGACAGCAACATGTTGTTTTTTCTGGCACTATCAATCTGTTGAAGCATTTGTTTTACTGTTTGCACATTTTTAAAATTTTGTATACCTCTGCTTCAGTAAACATATGTAGGCACTGCTGAGTAAAGCGGATCGAAAAAGGTTTTTTCAGAATTTGAAAAACTACGTATGTGGAAAAGATGTCCTCTGGATATAGATTAAGGGGGAAATAAAACAAAAAAGTACTAATACTTATGTTAAGTCCTGCCACCAGAAGAATGAGGTGTATTCGAGTTTTTAACACGCTTTTATAAGTTTCACTTGTATGTAATAGATGAACTCGATTTTTCCCCGTTTAGACCGGGGTTTGGGAACCATGATTTTAAAAAACACATAAATGGATATTTCATGATATTTAGTGTCACTTAGATTAGAATAAATGTATAAAAAGTTTTGGACATTTTACAAAAAAATTGTTTAAATAAAAAATTTCGGGAAAATTAAAATAGAATAACCTTTTTTTAAAATATTTTCTCCGTGAAAAGTTTTTATAATAATATTCTATAAGCTTAACCTCTGCAAAGGGTCAACTATGAGATTTTGAAAAAATTCACATTATTTTCAGAGTTACAACCATTTGAAATAATTATCGGCGTTTTTTTTTTTAAAAATTTTCCCCCCTCTGCTGTCAAAAATATGGATAAACCCATTTCTAAAATATATTTCAAAATTTGTGGAGCCTTTAAAGAGATCTGGTATATACAGGAAAAAATATAATTATAATAGAAGCTTTTTTTCACAAAAGAGAATATTTAAAAAAATGGGTCATTCTATGTTCATTTTGTCAAAATATTGTATTTAAAAAATTTTTTTATTGTAATATATTCTTAAAGCAATTTATATTTTGAATCTAAGTGACAAAATCCCCAAAAATATTATCCGTTTATCCCTTTTTTGAAATCAGGGTTTCCCGGAACGTAGTGGGAAATTTTAAAAAGGTCGATTAATTCGAAATTTTCAATTTTTGTAAAGGATCGATGACAATACAATAATTTCCAATTTTGTTCATTGCCCTGATCGGGGATAATTAGGAATACGTTTTATGTTTCACTAATACCGCATACCATTTCCAGATTTGGTGACTTATTACAAAAACAAATTCCAGATTTAGCGACTAAAGGATTGAGATGCAACCCTAAAACCACGAATAGGCTTGTGGTTATTACAAATAATGCAAAAAAAAGTGTTCTTTATGTGAGAAAGTGTAGGGTGGATGCGCTAGCAATTTTTTGCCGTAATATAAGTCTAGTTTTTCTGAAAATGGAAATAAAAAAAAAAGACTCGTGCATGTGAATAAAAATAATTTATGTTCTAGCTGTTAAATATTTTTTTATTTTGATGAAGCAATACGTTTAGAAGTGATGATACGAATTAACATTATAGCAATACGTTTAAGAGATGATAATAGGATTGACACTTAATATTTCTTCTTAACACATTTTTATTAGTTAGACCTGTATCTATAGAGACGGAATCTTTGAAATATAACGATATGGAACTCCCCCAAGGCCCCGTAAAGGGAGAGAATAAATACCCTTCAGACCCGTTAATTAATATCCATTGAAGAGCAAGACTAATTCTAGCAGCCACGTACTTCCGGCTCTAAATATCAAACTCAAGGATAAATTCAACAAAGAATAAATGATAATTTTAAAAACTAAAAAAACTGGCCTTTTTGTAGATTGAACTAAAAAATTAAAAATAAATTACAGTAAAAAAAACTAAAAAAAAAAGCTTTCATAGAGAATAGAACTAAAAAGTATAAAAGAAAATGATTCTTAATATAAGAATAAAATGATTAGCGAGAAAATTAATGTCATTGTGGTAAAAGCGTGTGGGGTACTTTGTACTACATTTTTACACTTACTTAGCATTTCGGAATAGAACTAGTAAGAAATTATAACAATTGATTTAGAGCACCCCACGCTTTTACCTCAATGACATTAATTTTCTTGTTCATTTTATTCTTACATTAAGAATCATTTTTTTTTTTTAACTTTTTAGTTCCATTCACTAGAAAGGCGTGTTTTTCAGTTTTTTTTTTTTAAACTAGAATTTATTAACATTTATTTCGATGAGAGGAAACCCATTAAATAGTTACAAGATAAAAACATCAGGTACATTTTACAGTTTCTTCAATATTAAATTTTTAAAAACTTACTGTCGCACGAAATGAAAGTACACAATAAAGCGGAAGACAGTAAAAAATTTGATCAGACGGATTCGACAGTCAGAGGAGAGATAGGGTTATCAAATGTTGTGATGTTCATTGCACAATTCACTATTCATTTATCAATTACCATCGTTTTTTGGTTATTTATATGTTATAAAAATAACTTTGTGTCCAAAATCATAGAGCTTCGAACTGGAACTCAACAAATAACCGTAAAGAAATGTTATATTGGTCGGAACGAAAACCGGAACTGAACCGAAAAAAAATATCGGTTTATTTCGGCTGGATACATTTTCAGTCATTTTGTTACTGTAACCAACATTAATATTTTCTAATTTAATGTCAACTCTATAATTATCCTTATTACATGTACATTTCTTCTCGATTTCCTGTTCTGATGTTCACTAGTACTTTTCTGTTTCTGTACAGATGATTTTTAAAAAAATATCGGTCTGAGATATTTTTCGTATCTCAAATATGCGATCATCCACGGATATTTGAATAGTTAAGATAGACAAACCAAAATCGTGAACATAGTTGACAAATGCGATTTTGATAACGAATAACAACGCCAATGCTCGCCGTTCTCTGCTCTTCGCTCGTATCACACATGCTGGTTAATTGTATCAATGCACACAGTGCGGCAATTAAAAAATTATAAAATCTTCTAAATTTTGGTAGAATTACATTTTTTGGTGCAAATAAAAATATACATAAAATAAAGTTATTCATTCGGAACTGAACTGAAAACCGTTATTTTTGGCGGATGGAAAACCGAAATACTGTTTTTAGTGGAACTGGACCGAAAAAAATTAAAAATTACTGTTAGAAGTCCTGTAAAATCATCTAACAAAAATTAAATCCTTTCCCAATTTTTTAAAAATTTAAGCCTTTTGTAGCAATGTTAATTATTAAGGTATCCGACTACGTTCGAAACTATGATTTTGCAAAAGCGTGTAAATGGATAATATTTATGATATTTAGTGTCACTTAGATTAGAAAATGGATATAAAATTGTTTTAAGAATAGTATTACAATAAAAAATTATTTAAGTGCAATATTTTGATAAAAAATGAACATAGAATGACATATTTTCAAAATAGTCTCCTTTTGTGAAAAACGCTTCTATTATAATAATATTTTGCTTGTATATAGCTCAGACCTCTCTACAGAGGCTCAACTAGAATCTTTGAAATATATAACTTAGAAGTGGGTTTATCCATGTCTTACGACAACAGAGGGAAGAAATTTTAAGAAAAAAATGCAGAAAATTATTTCAATAGATTGTAACTCTGAAAATGATGTGAATTTTTCTAAAATTCTAGTTGAGCCTCTGTAGAGAGGTCGTAGCTATAGACAGGCAAAATATTATTATAATAGAAGCATTTTTCACAAAAGGAGAACATTTTGAAAAAAGGTTATTCTAAGTTAATTTTTTGCCGAAATATCGTATTTAAATAATTTTCTTTGTCAAAATGTCCTTAAAACAATTTTATACATGTATTCTAATCTAAGTGACACTAAATATCATGAAAATTATCCATTTATGCGTTTTTTTTAAAATTAATGTTCCGAACGAAGTCGGATACCTTAAATTATTTTTTTCTCCAAATCCCCATCCATTGAACATCTTTTATAATTGGTTAAGTTCAGATTATTACTAATTTTCTCCCCTCCATACAACCACGATCCCCCATCACTGCGTTGGCTTATCATCCCTGTAAAACGTGTTTTACAGCAATAGAAGAAGACAACATCTCACAGTTTTGTAACGATTCGCAGTATTTTACAACCTACTTATACTGAAATGTTTTCTTTTACAGCAACGTCTCATAGATCCCAAGCCATGTTTTTATATTTTGGGTAGACCCCTGCTTACCTAATGTTGAATTTTTTTGCAAATTTATCAATCTAAATGTATTTTTGTTAGCTGTATAGTGCTACTTATATTTAAAATTTAAATTTCTAACTGTAGGGGAGTAGAGTGTTTAGAAAACTTAAGAAACACATGTTGATTAAATTAAAATTTAATTAATACATAAAACAGTTGATCAACAAACAAATGTTTGTAATAGGAGGGATGAATCTAGTACTTCAATAATAAATTTTCAATATTTGGCATCAATCATCAAGTTTAACACTAAATCTTCTCAGTTAGCAGTGCCCATTCTTTTTATTATTTTTATTTTGGAGATGGACAACCACGTTGAATCTTCTTCTTCCTAGGAAAAGCAATTTAAAATTTTCTCACGATACTCCATAATTCGGGACAAATAATAAGTATGTCATTTTAAAGCTAAAATGGCTGATATCAGTTTCTAAACTCCGTTACTGCCTATTCCAATCATTTCCTCTAATAATATGACTTTTTTTTTCAATTTGACCCTAAGAATTCATTACTTTACTGTGGTAATTACCATAGCCAAAGCAATCTCACAAACCTAGTTTCAAAATCTGAATAAAGAGCATTTAAATGTTGAACGTAGCTTAAGACCTCATGTTCCTAGTAGATTGTCTGTGGCCAACTGTGAAAACTGCAAAAATTCGCGATGTCCAATATTATATTTTGCTTTAAATTAATTCCCCGTCAAGAAACACTGAAACGATAGGGTCCTTGCTTTAATTAAATTTATGCTATTACCTCATAACTGCAAATTAACCTCATTAAATTTAGTAAATAAATTTTTTAAATATATAAGTAATGTCTGTGGTTTCAACTTGATTAACGTTCCTTTTAAAATTAAAATTACTATCTGGTTTAATAACAGCCACTGTTGTAGACCCCCATTTACACCTCACAGATCCCCTGGATTATTTTTTCGCTGACGAGGATTCCTTGCAGGTCATCATAGACCCCCGGGGGTCGATATATACCACTTTGGGAATTATTGAGCTACCCCATCGCGCTGATAATTTCAAAATATTGATCCTTCTGAGTATGTTCCTTAGCATGCATTCAAGAAAATGCAATGTCAGTGGCGTAACTTTCCCCACAAAAATAAGTAAAGATTAGTAGGAACTAACACGAATCTCATTTAGTAACTATTTTTCACTAGTACGTAATTTCAAACTCCATTTTTCTTTCCAGTGAGTAGATAAGTGCATTTCGTTTTTCACTTTAAGTACAATAACACGGATTGATCTTCCATATTTGTGACGAATTTTTTCCATGGAACTTCTAATAATCATCTTGGGGAAATTATTCTTTAACTGTTATTTTAGTTTATAAGAAACCACTTAAAACAGAAATTATTTGATTTTATGCTAATGTAAATGCTATTTAAACCCGGGCATTGAGTTGTATTCAGTTAATCGTGAAATCGTAGAATCTTGTGAAAAGTTAGTAGTAGAAAGGGATTTGGGACTATGGGGTGGGCGTGTTAAAGTTAATCCAGGGGCTGTGGAAGGTATGAAGGATTTCACCTGCTGCCCTTTTAAAAAGGGGAGTCGTCAAGGGAACTAAAAAGGGCTCTGGAAATAAGAATTTTTGAATAACCTTATAAGTTAGATTAAGAATTTGGATTTAAAATTGCTCCCAAAGTTGAGGAATAAGTTGTAAATTGTTCGTAAAGGTTAGATCAAAAATAAAAGTAATTATTTTTAAAACGATGTCTGCTTCTTCTCTTAACCCTCTTGCACCTTCACCCTCCGGGGTACATGTACCCCGGAGGTTGTTTATTTATGTACGTATTATTCAAAAGGGAGTGAGTTATTATTTACTTCGCACTATAAAGCAACACCAGGGCTATTGACGATGAACCGCGTCTTTTAGAAACTCGGTCAAGAGACGAGGACGACACCAGAGCAGAAACAATCCTTTCCAAACTACCATACCACACCAACGGGATGACTTTAAATTCGACTTTTCGGTAAACGTCCCCCGCAAGAGGGGTTTTGGTGGAAGGGGTTTTCCTCCTGATATGCCACCTCGTTCGAAACCCCCCCATGGGGCCATATTTTCCATAATATAACTAACTTGAATGAAAATAATTTTTTAAAAATATAAATCGGACTTATATCCTGTTGCTCTTAACAGAACTTAATTATGAGTTCAAAGTCGCTCATCCTGTGCTGACTACGGTGCCGAAGTGTCTGGGTTCGAATCCCGGGTAAGACATGGATGTGTTTGTGTTGTAATCCTTCACTTCTTTGTGATATGTGCTTCACGCTTACTTCTATGTAAGATCCCGTGTGATACTTTGTGATGCACGGGGTTATATAAATGTTCTCAATAAAAAATATTATGAATTAAAGAAACTGAGTAGGATACACGTTCAATATAATGAAAAAAAAAAGTAATCTTATTACATTTGTTTTAAAAAGAAAAGATGAAACAATGAAAATCTAGAGGTAGAAAAGAATAAACGTTTAAACAGCTATACCCAAATAATAATTTAATAACTAATATATCGTATATTTCCGTGAATAAATTGAAAAATTTTGGAACTTTTTTTTAATACTAGTTTAAGTAATAAGCTTGCATACGGATTCGCTAGTTTCGAAGGGGGAAAAAACTTATTGCTTAAAAGAAGTTTTTTTACCCTAATTTTTTAAGCAATGTGTAAACGATTTCATTTATATTTGCTGTATTTTGGGGGAAACTTTTGTTCTAAAAAAAAAGAAGTCGCTCAAATCCTTCAAAATTAGTGTCAAAATATTGAGTTTGCAATAGTTCTTAAAATAGATTCACTCATTAGGATGTCTGAATGCATACGTTCATCATGCGGCGAAATGTCCCTCCACAACAAAAAACTAGGTCCCATCCTTCCGTATATGAAATTTTTCTTCCGCTTATTTTCCCAAAGAAAAAGGTGAGAAAGTGAATAGATGGAAAATTAATGGGAAAACGTTAGTTTCAGATAGGATTACCAAAAATAAAGGAATTGTCGTTGTTTCACTTTTAGCTGTTTATGGGAAAAAATCTCCCCGCATTTTTTAAACACCTGAGACACATTTAAAATTCCAAAATTTTTTTTTTTCAGCATTTAGAGGGGAGGGGAGATAATTTTGGAATACGGAGGTTTTTTCCCCGTTTGGGCTGTAATGTGTGGGGGAAAAAATGAAGAAAGACTCTCATGATGCATTGTAAGGATAGTTGACCAATTGGTGTTGCCATACCACTAGCTGCAAGATTACAAAAGTTTGTTCAGGCAGGTTTTCAAACAGGTTCAGGTTTTGGCGTACTAGTACACATGTAACTGGAACATTAAAGTGAGGCATAATGTACTGAAGTTTGTAATACTGTGGTCATTTTTTAACTGATAATGTTTTGTCCTTCAGTCTAAAGATTCATTTTCAAAAATAACGTATCGGCAGTGGCGCATACAAGGTCCTGGGGGTCCGGACCCCACCCCAAAAACCCTTGATTTTTTTTCCGATTGACTATAATTCTAAGTAAAACGTAATTTTTAACGAATGTAAAATTTAATTAAATATTTATTAATGATTAATTTTATTAATTAATGCTAATTATTTATTCAATAATTAGTTTTTATTGCGTTTTCTTCCCAAAAATCGACAAAATCAAAAGGAGCCTGATTCAAGAATGGTGAACTTTCGACCCTGGACCCTTGAAAAATTCCTGTGTGCGCTACTGCGTGTCGGGTATTATGGAATACTAAGTGCTCCATAATAGCCGACGTGCAGCAATGAATTGTTCCATTCTGATGTATCATTTGTAATAGACTTCATGCCATCCATTAAAGATACAGAAAACAAAGACGCTGAATATATTTTCTGTAACGAAAATTCTCCGAAGATCAAAGAGGGGAAATTTGGATTCAATACTTCAGCTGTTTTCTGTGGAATCTCCTTGACTGTCCTGCTCTGTGACTTCTGTTAATAAATTTGAAACAGAAAGGACGTTCACATATTTTTAAAACTATGTATTTTACAGTTAAAAATAACTACGTTTGAGGAAGTCTTAATTAGTTTCTCAATGGTTTAAACCGCCTATTCCATAATAACCACCATTATCATTTTTCTTTAAAATATTTTTTATAACAATAAAATTATTATTATTTCTTAAGGTGATAATTTCTTATAATTGCTTATATTATGTATTCATGATGATTTCTGAGATTTTTATCACAAATCAGTAGCTATTTTTAGAAATGTAAAAGGAATTTCATAATACCCTCCATTTATCATTTTTCTTTAAAATAATTTTTTATAACAAAGTAAATATAGTTTCTTTTGACAAAACCTCAAAACCTTTTGTAGTATATGTCTATGATGATTTTGGAGATTTGTATCAAAAATCAGTAAAGTTATTCTTAGAAATGTGTATATACAGAAAAATCCGGCGTATAACGCCCATTTTTAACACACAAAATAAGATCGAAACTTAAGGGTGCGCGTTATACGCCGCGTTTAAAAACGATAGCTTTAAAAATAACAAAAAATATGAACATAAATTTTTTTTTACTTCTACATGTATAGAAATACTGTTTATGAAAAAGAAATGACTAGCCTTACGAACTAAAAGAGAGTTGGAGTTCTAGGACAAAACTGTTTTGAGTCAAAAGTCTGGGATAATACCTCGAATAAATGACTTCAAAATATAAGAGCAAGGTATACTATTATTTCGGATTTCTTCATAAAAAGGGGATGAGCGTTATACGGCGAATATACCAAAAAATTAAAAATTTAAGCTTGAAAGTATAGGTGCGCATTATACGCCAGATTTTATAGTATATATATCTATATATAAATGATATTCCATAATACCAGACTCTTATCTACGGATTTCGAATCTTGGGTAAATTTTCGAAGAAAAACCACTTTCGGTTTAAGCACGGACTGGCTTATAAACGAAAATATTCGTTAATACTGTAAGTTTAATAAATAATTCGAATCCTTCAGAAACTGTTGTTCCATATTTTCATATTTTTAAAACCAGCGTCATTGTTTCCCAAACTTTCTCATCCCACCTCCAAAACATGCCTTGGCGACATTTTCCCTTGGCGAAAAGTAAAAGCAATAAGAAAAGAAGCCGTTGCAGCAACCTTCTCCTCAACCGATCCGCTGTTCACGCTGACCGCATCAATACGACTGTTGATACGACGGTCCCGCGGGGCGACGTGTATACGCCAGCAACATACACACCGGCTCGGAGACAACCCGAAACTCCATCTCTCGACTCCGCAAATATTTATTTTAAATTTTCTCGACACCCTAGAAACACCCCCTCCTTCCAGCGACGGGTAAAATTATTCGCTCCGTTTCGTACTTTGTTTACCCACAAGGGCCCGTGTGTGCGCGTGCGGCAACGTACGCGTGCAGTCCGCATAGGGAGTTTTGAGGGGGTGCAGCGGATTGTGGGGAGTATAATGATGCAGGATGGGAACATTTTTAGGAATGTGATGGCGAATAATTGTGTCGTTAATTATGTTCGGAGAAGGCGGTAGATGAGCGTGAGAGATAGGATGGGTGGAAAATGGAAGAATCGTCTGCGAAAAGTTTGTTCGGGATGGATGGCAACAATACGTGACGCTAAAACTTCAGAATGATTGTCCAATAACTTCCGCGTCCTTTCGACTCGAGATCAGCTCAAGTATCAACACTATTATCCGAACAGATTCAGAATCAGTGGGAGCTTTAAGTTTTCCAAACTTCGAATGATTTTTATAGGGATTATGCTGGGAATGGAATACGTCCTCATACATGAGTAAAATTTAATTAACTCAAACACAGAATTTTAGAGATACAGTCTTAACCTTCTATCCCTCATAAACCTGAATTTATTTGATTTTTTTGTATTCTAGATGACAAAAATAAAAAAATAAAACTCTAATTAATGAATTACAATAATTATATTTTTTTATTATGTAGGCTCCGCTGATTTAGAGATAGCGTGTTCGCTTCATAAGCTCCAGGTTACGGGCTCGACCCCGGGTGGAGGCGATAGATTTTCAGGATGTGAAAATTGTAGGCACGCATGTCGTATGATTATGTCGCATGTAAAAGCTCCCTTGAGTATAAATTTGGTTCTTGTACCGTCGGCAAAATAAAATCATGGCAATATTTGGCATCTGAAGAGAACTTAAATTAAAAACTTATTCAAGCCCCCAAATCTAAATTTAATGAACTTTAAGGACATTTTCTAATTTAAAGCATACAAGTAATATTAAACATACATTATTTTATAATTAGAACACGTTGACACGGTACAACACCACTGAGGGTGAAAAAGGATATCGAAATGTTTCTAGTGAACTGGGCAATGGGGGTTAAAAGTTGCACTTCTTGGATGAAACGTCCAGAAGTCTATTGCTCTCGGTGAGTTAGGATCTAATGAAACCAGTTCAAGATTTATGACCATCATAAAATGTATTAAAGAGAGATTAACTTGAAATGTTCAGAAATACTTTAAAAACAAGGACAAAAAAAATTGAATCACAAAAGAAAAAGTTCGTTCTATATAAAATGCACTTCGCTATAGAGAAGTTATTTTATATACGAAGAAAATCTTGAAATGTTCAAGTTTCCAGGAAAAAGTTCGCAATATAGAGGTTCAACAGTAATAGTCGAATAACACCTATTTCAATTTGCGACAAGTAGCGCCGCCTAGTTGTTTTCTTTATACCAGTCCTTTAGCTCAAAGTATTGTCTTGGGGTACAGTGCATAATTACGCTATTAAATCAATTCTATTATGATTTTGGCGGTGGTCTAACGGTATGCTGCCTGTTGTCTACACCAGTGGTTGCCAACCTGTAGAACTTTATGCACCACTAAAAGGATAATTTTATATTTGGTTGACCACAATGTGGCGAACTACAATAACTATATTGCCATTTATTTATAATTCCTTTTCACTGAAAGGAAACTTCACGAAAAGCAAGAACAAATCAACAACTTAAAGCAATGTGTGAGAGGCTCGCACCTCTCTCTCGGGTCCCTAGATATGTGGGGGGAAGGGAAGAAACACTCGACATGATCCGATTAATCTATTTATTTACCACACAAAGAACAGACACCATTTCAACCAATAATAGTAAGAGAATGTCTCGGTGTTAACCGCAAAAGTGGAACAAGGACGGTAAAACACGAACGATTAGGAGACTATCAAACTTGATCCTTACCTTAATAAAGGATCAAACCTATCATCCGGTTTAATCTAATATCAAATCAATCCTAGTGAACAATCGTCACTTTAAAGTTTCCTCCTTATAAGAATCAAATCACTCTCTAATTCTAACATTATACCTTCAGTAGTAATCTCATCTGACTCGAGTATATCTCCTCTCCTACTCTCTATTCAAGCTAGAAAATTTAGACTATATATATATAGTTAGTAAGTTAATTTAAGTATCATGATTCTCTTCTTCCGAAAGATTGGTTGTGAATAACGCGAATGGATAGCCTAAAGATTTCCCAAGAGGATTAATTGGAAAAACGCGTATAGATCCGTCACAAATGTCAACAAACTAAAGCAAGGGTAGACAATTGTTTTGACTCAGGGCCACATTGTGGACGTGAAGGATACCGGAAGGCCACACCTTTTTAAAAATGATTGCATTCGTTAGTTAACTTTGCATCTCAGAAGTATAAAATGTACCCTACAAAACATCATTGTACTTCAATAAATAGGTTAAATAAAATAGTGGCAGGTTATTCATTTTTTTTTGTGCTTATTTCGTATCAATATCTACAAGCACATTTCATTCTACAATATGTTGAATGAGACAAATGCACCCTACCACATTTTTGACGTTTTTTTTAATCAGAAGTGAGATGGTTTGTTGAAATTCTCATCCCAGAATGTAAATGAATGTCACCCAACTTGCATCTATATTTACTCTTGTTGATCTTCATGCAAGATAAATCTTTTTTTCACAAATATATGGCGACCCGAAAAAATACAGAGAGCCTTTCATCTATATTCAGTTTTTTTTTAGTGCCTTAGTGGGCCCCAAAATTCTCTTTGTGGACCGCTGTTTGCCCCTTCCCTGAACTAAAGTGTCATGCCAGCTTACCGTGCCATGTCTCACTTTCAAATGTCACTAGATCAGTGTTTCAATAATGGCGACCCAATATTTAATCATAATTTTCATCGCCCCCCTCCATACAACAATAATGTATTAAATTCAATTATACTATACTTTGACGCTAAACCTACAATACGATTTTAAATTCTTAATTGCCACCGGCGTATATAAACGTCTCATTCAGTCAGTGTATTAATTGCCCTGGACGTATATATACGTCTTTCCAAAGTACAATCTTTTGCGAAGGATTTACTAATTTCAGAGAATTTGC
The DNA here is from genome assembly GCA_019973955.1 of Trichonephila inaurata madagascariensis. Classification (NCBI taxonomy): domain Eukaryota; kingdom Metazoa; phylum Arthropoda; class Arachnida; order Araneae; family Nephilidae; genus Trichonephila; species Trichonephila inaurata. The sequence continues at coordinate 36,575 of BMAV01025160.1, read as the reverse complement.
TTATTTATTCCTTTTCAACCCTTCCCTCATACACCACATACGCTCACCTACTTGTTAAATGGTGGCATTGGGGAGCGAAACGCTCACTTTTAATCGGCATTTAAGGGATCAATTATAAACCGTACAAATTATCAAGATAAGTGTTAATTTTTGCATATAACTTTATACATTGCAAGCCCATGGGGTCAATGGTAATTATTAAATTTGTTCTTAGTATTGTTAAATTCATTATAAAATACATTGTGCAGTACTGATATATTTATAAGTGTAAATTTGTAGTTAATTTTTATTGTGTCAGAATGTACTTTGTTCAGTAAATTAGTAATTTTTTAATAATCCTTTATTTTTGAGTTTTCGATATGCTCGCGCCCCCTCGTAGGGTTATCACGCCCCCCAGGGGGGGACGCCCCACAGTTTGACAAACCCTGCGCTAGATACATCGACAAAAATAGTTAAAAGTCGCATACCCCAGATAGAATTTCGCTACCGGCAAATTTTTTCAACGAGTAGTATCCATATTCCATCATAAATTTTGTTCACACAGTGGACTTGATAATTCAAAGTTGGAGCGACCAATGAAAAATTTCGTATAATCAAGAGTAGGAAAAAATTCTTTCTTATCCTTTCGAACAGGACTCTTTCACACCCCATCCTAATTTCTTCTATTCCTCATTAGAAATAAAATTGTTTCGCACTCGGTTCCCTCAGACACTGTCCCTAACCCAGTCCGGCCCATGACCCACATGCTATGAGTCACACAGATGAGTCATAAATCTTCATATCCCTCCTATGCAAAATACACAATTCAACGCATCTCTTCCAACGCACAACAGCAGACCATCATTTCTGAACACATGTGTAGCAAGGCCTCTTGATAAACGAAAGATATGGACGGCTGACAACAGGTGCGGCTGCTCTATTGTCCACTTAAAAAAGCAATAAAAGTGTCTTCTTGTTTAAGGAATCGGGAAACACAAAGGGATTACAGACAGAGGGTCATCAAAGAGGTAACGTCACAGGTAAGACACGCAGAGACAATACAACACAAAACATGTCAACTCCAACCTGTTTGCTATGACTCTACATGAAAGTGAGTATTGGAACTATCAAAATATCAAGAGTTTATCTAGGGGCTGAGCATATACTTCGAATTGACAAGAAGTTCGTATTATCGATGGTTTGAATTAGCGAGAGTCGACTGTATAAAAATTTAAACAATGTCCCAATTTTAAAGAGGCTATCAAAAAATTTTCACGGACTAACAGCGTTTCGTGGCCTATTCGTTCGTGACTGTTGGTCTACACTATGCTGCAAAAGGTTAAACTTTGTTTGGATTGACAGATTTTTAAGGTACCAGAAATTTGTATTTGGCCCAATCAGTGGTTTTCAAAATCTAGAACTCGCTTGAAATTAGTTACAAGTTACAACACTAGTCATAATTGGTTCAAAATGATTAGAAATAATCCTGCGTTGCTGCCGTTTCCCTCCAATAAATGCATAATAACTTATTCCCTAAATTGACGTATCCTCATCTTTTCAATCCTCAATTTCTTTGGTTAAAGAACATGTAGGCATTCTGCGGGAAAGTTTCAAAGTAGGGTAGAGTGATTTTCTTGTTTACATTTTTATTACTTTACAACTCTTCACAACTACTATCCCTTTGTAGGGGGGGTTTCCAGTAAGGATCATTACACATCTGTGTGAAATATCTGACATAGCATTACACACCTGACTGTCACGAGAAGGAATGAGGTGACTAGCTTGTAAAATCAAACAAAATGAGAAGAAAATCTTTGAAAATATAGTTTTATTTAAAAGAAACCACTACGAAATAACTCGTTAGTGGTACTCAGAACAGAAATCTTATTTAGGGATACCAGCTACAAATTATCTCGAAGTGTGTGTGTGTGTGTGTGTGTGTGTGTGTGTGTGTGTGTGTGTGTGTGTGTGTGTGTGTGTGTGTGTGTGTGTGTGTGTGTGTGTGTGTGTGTGTGTGTGTGTGTGTGTGTGTGTGTGTGTGTGTGTGTGTGTGTGTGTGTGTGTGTGTGTGTGTGTGTGTGTGTGTGTGTGTGTGTGTGTGTGTGTGTGTGTGTGTGTGTGTGTGTGTGTGTGTGTGTAATTTAATTATATTTAAGAACAACGTGTTCAACATTTGACAGGAAATTCTTTGTCAAGAAATCAAATATTTCCATTTTACTTTTTGCTGTCGATGTCGTACGGGTGGGGACTGAATTTTTTTTCTATTTATAAGTGTTACTATTAGTTATAATAGACAACAATGGAGTGGCAACCGTTTTATGAGTGGAACTAATTTTTAACTATCTTTCATAACTTGCAAGCGAAAAATGTTCGAAAAAAATAGGTTGTTCCAAGACGATATGGAAGTTGACTATTTTGTAGTGAAAAATAATCATGGATCAGTAATTGTTTGTTTTCTCACGAAAGTGTTGCATATAAAAAAGTATCAATAAACAGGAATCGCATTCATTGACACATTTCTTCGAAGATCTCTTTTAAGAGGTGATAAAAAGGCTTTCTTGTATAATTGTTGCAAAAACAGCAAAGGGCTTTATCATTGGTAATGTCACAGCTGTAACAAAGCATCCTATGAAATTAATTATATTATTAATAACCATATGAAACCACATTTGCTAATTGTGAAGGACATTGTGAAGGAGGGATTCTTAAACGCTTCTTATTTAGTATTTGATAAATTTAGCGACAAAAATAAAAAACATGAATAATAAATAAAAAAAGCAAAATAGGAGTTATAATATTTTGATCACTTTTAAAGCATCTCTCCCCCCATGGATCCTCATGTTGCGCCCTGCGGAAATAGTTAACATACGTATATGGCCCAGCAGAAAAAAAAGTTGAGTACCCCTGGGGTAATCTCTCAATTTTATTCCCGGCATATAAACAACGCGCAACCCTTACATTTCAATCTTATTTTTTGTGTGTGTTAAAAGTGCGCGTTGTACGCCGGATTATACAGGTACTTTATTTGCTCCTTCAAACAAACCTTCCAGCTTCGATCGAAAACTAGAAAGCCCCCCTCCCCCTCACACACACACACCCCAACGGCAAATTCATCAGAAGGTAAAAAGGAAAGGGTCATTCTTGACCGGAATCCGTCAGGGGTCATCCTGTCCTAGCTGCCATTCCAGGGCTGTACCGAACCGTTCATCCGTGCGCAGCCCTGGCACAAGTCCAGCGTATAAAAGGGTCTCTAAGAGGATGAAGGGGGTTGAAACCACTAATGGGCAGGGTGTGTTGGCGGCTTCCGTTTTTGGCCTTGGCACCTTGAAATACTGCCAAATATTTATCAACACCTGCGTGGCATTGGCGACCCTGTAACCATTACGAACCCCCGACAATTTCCGTTTTTTATTTTATTTTGGCGCTTTTTCTTCAGGGAGGAAATTGTTCAGGGCTAATGCCGAAAGGTAGAAATAATGACGGGGAGCTCTCGCCAAGCGTGAAATACGCTGGCAAATTGCGTAGTTTTCAAAGAAGGCAATGCCAGAGATAAGCATCGCCTTTTTATTTATTTTTATTTATATACATATTACCTGTTTCTCTCCTTCTCGCTTTCTTCTTTTTAATTTTCACTTTGAGTTAACAATTGATAGGGTGGAAATACGTCTGATTCGCCCTCTAGTAGTTGACTTTTGTGTGCTTAGCTGATGGCAATCGTTTCGTAAAAACAATATTCAGACAGAAAAAGGAGTCGTTTAGTATGTCAATTTTAGCATGATTGGCAGAAGATTGTGCCTTCATCTCTCTCTTGAAATGAAAAGTTTTAGGTAGGAAAAGATTTCCAGTACGGTAGATCGTTTTTTTTTTTTTTTCATAATTTCAAAACTACCTATGCATAAAAGATGTTCCCTGGTATATAGGTGAAGGGGGAAATAGAATAAAAATTTCCTTTTGCCGGCTGGATGGCGTAGTTGGTTTGTCGCTGGTCTTACTCGCCTTTAGTTGTGGGTTCGACCCCGGCCCAAGTCGGGGGATTTTCATGATGCAGAAAATCGACAGCTTCCGCATCGTAGGATTATGCGAGATGTATAAGATCCCTCGAGTGCCTCTTTGGCTTGGTTTCTCTCGTCAAAAATCCCTCTGGGGAGGAAACTGAGCATCAAAATTACTTGCGGCAATTGGTATTGTCTATATGGTGCCTCACTAAAAGTGACAACAACAAGGTCGTCTACAAAAAATTGAATTAAAATATTTTCCGAGTTAAGACCCAAGACTGGATTGAAATAAATGTTCCACAAGGTAGGAGCGAGAACGGAGCCCTGAGGACAGCCTTGACTAATTAGATGTTTATTTGAAAAATTAGGATTACAAAAAACAACAAACCGATTAATTAAGTAGGAATAAATAAATTTTTGAAAATAAAGCGGGATATTGTAGTTGTGGAAAATTTGAAATAGTAGTGGTCAATTTATACTGTATAACGCACTTTTAATGTCAATAAGGACTCAAGATGTGTGACCAGAAATCCGGTTTGTTTGGGGATCGTTTTGTAGCTCTAAACCTCTTTCGGGTGAGCTCGGTTCCCTTGGGCATTCCACACTAAAAAGTGATACCAACTCCTGGGAAATGTACTAGGTCTACAATGGTAAAAATACCAATCCGCAACCCCATTGGAACAACAAAACAAGAAATTAATTTTTATGTTTTGTACTGCCACAAGGCGGGTGAAGTTCAGATATTTGAGTTTTTTTATGATAAAGAGTCAAAGTAACTTTTATTAAAGAAAAAAATCAAGCTTTAATGCTTTGACATACGACTAAACACATACTCAATAGTTAAAAATAGCAGGCAAATGTTTAACAAGCTCTTCGGTATTAAATTTAAAAAACCTACTGCCGGAATTGCGGTGCACGATGAAGTGGGGAGGACAGAAAAAGCTTCAATTGGACTGATCCGACGGTGTGGGGGAGTAAATATTAACGTCACACTGTTCAGCTACTCGAGGGCTTTTGGCGACGGACCTCATAATTTTGGACCATGGTCAAGTGATAAGAACGACACCTAAGCTGGTACCCCCTCCCTCTTCAAACTGCCACACCACAGCAACGGGAGGATGTTTGAGCTCTCGACAGATTTAAAGTGCATCGCTCCGTACACGGGAGGTCTTCAGCGGGACTAGGCTCGAACTCCTGACCCACGGGTCACGAGTCCATTACCTTGACCACTAGGCCACTTCGGCCTCGACGGTGAGGGGAGAGAGAACTGGGGTTAGGAAATGTTGCAATCAGTAGTGCCCACAGAAATTTTTCAAGGGGGGTCCGGGGTCTAAAGTTCACCATTCTTGTATCATGCTCCTTTTGATTTTGTCGATTTTCGGGAACAAAACACAGTAAAAAACTAATTATTGAATAAATAACTAGCATTAATTAATAAAATAAATCATTAATAGCAAATACTTAATTAAATTTTACGTATTATATACTTAGACTGACGTACAAATTTGCAGCCAGTGTGTTTGGTATAACCACGTAAGTTCTCCTACTGTCACAGGAAATCACTCCGTTGACCATAGCTCCAGATGTAGGTCCATTGAGTCTAAACTGCTTACAGTTTGGTTGCCTGCGTTCCCCTGGTATCCTTCTGACCAATACACGGTCATCACTGGCACCAAGGCAGAATCTGCTTTCATCAGAAAATACAACAAATCTCCACATCAATCGGAAAAAAATCAAGAGCTTTGGGGGGGATCCGGACCCCCAGGACCCCTCCCCTTATGTTCGCCACTGGTTTCAATGTATATTGTACAACTCTATCTATTCCAGTACTTCTCAAACTTTCAATGTTTGCGACCCAATATTCAATCCTAATTTTCTTCGCTTCCCCCTACGTACAATAACAATGTATTGAATGCAATGATAATGTTCGTGTGGTAGTTAGGAGAGGGGGCTGCCAACTCAGGTGTCGTCCACGTCACTTGACCATGGTTCAAAATATTGAGCTCCGTCGCCAAAAGCCCTCGTGTAGCTGAACAGTGAGACGTTAATATTCACTCACTCACTCACGCAGTAATAATGCACTATGACTATAAAGCAACAATACGACTTTAATTATAAGCCATTCAGTTTATCAAGATAAGTATAAAATTTTGTATATGACAAGCCCATGGATGTTACTAGTAATTATTAAACCTGTTCTTGCTTAGCATTGATAAATTTATTATCAAATGCATTGTGCAGTGCAGGTACATTTCTACGTATATTATATCAGTGTAAATGCGTCAGAATGTATTTTGTTTTGTTTCTTTTCAGTAAATTAATAATTTTCTTAGATAATATCATTTATTTTTGATTTTTTTGTGATATGCTTGTAACCCCCTAAGTGGCGCGCACCATACTTAGAGAAGTCAATATTAACTTATTAATAATTGTCGTTTCTTTTAAGGAGGGGGGTATTTTATTTTGTATCTAAAATCATATAACTAAAATTAAGTTATTTTCCATTTTTTCAAAAATTCAATCCCCTGGCAAAATTAAATTTTGAAATTATTATTTTTTTTTAATTATTTTTCCTCATACCACAGAACATCCTTTTTCTGTACAGGTAGATTTCAAATAATATCTTTTTTTTTTCCTTCCATTTAACTGGCATCCCCGGTGCAGTAGGAAACAAAGACAGAATTAAAGATTGGCTTGCTGCGATTCGTTCATAAGATCTTTAAAAGATAAAACCACATGGATAAATCTTATTTTTATCCCAAAAGCTGTTCATTAGGAATTTAAAGATGTTCCAATCATTTTTTTTCAATTAATAAGCCATGAATTACATTAAATTTTAATTTGAAGATTAATACATTGTTTAAAAGTGTGAAATGCTTATACATTATGATTTAACTACCCTTTAGAAGAGCAGCAATTAAAATATCCCAAGGACACATTTTATACTTGTATAGAATATTTTAAGCTGTTAACAGATTCTTTGTAATCATCCGGTAAGTTAAAAAAAAAAATTACAGTAGCATTTTTGTGACAGTGTAAAGCAAAAGGTTTTTAAAGTGGGGATAACTCCCCTTCCCTCTTGTGGACGTTTGAGGCTTTCAGGGGGCAGTAAAAGACTTAGAAAAAGTTAGAGGGTTTTGAGATGGTATGGAGGAGCATGGGTACATTAACCAAATATAGTCTAAAAAAGACTAAAAACACTCTGATTATGTACTATTAAAAGTAAACTTTAATACTGGTTACCTTATGTTGATTGTATGTATTTAAAATTGAATATTCGTGGCAATACCTATTTCAGATTTGCAAGTAAAAAAATTGGGGGCTTCAGAAATAAATTAAATTAAAAAATATATTCTGTTAGTAATAGAATCATCATGTATTATGTACGCCGCCACCATGTATTAGGTACACTCTTATTTCTCTGGAGTGGGAGGGGGGCGGTATCGAAATATTCACTAGAAAAGATGGCGCCAATTCACAAAGGTTTAAAGGAACCTATGGTTTAAAAGGTATTTGAATGGAAAATGAGGCGGAAATACAAATATTTTTACAATTTAGTTTTATTAAGAGCACAACTCAATATACAAACACTAAGTATAATACTTCTAATGAAAATACTACTACAAATATTTAACAATATTTACATTTCTTGCATTTTATTTCAAATAGTTTGGTATTCCAACTTGGAGTGCAGTGTGAAAACAATTCAGTCATCCAACATTATTAAACCGTTGCATATAAGAAGTTTTGAAAATATCCATTTTAACCGTGTGGCTTCCAGATAAATTGGTCTCTATAATTTAAAATTACGAGGTCCGTCTCTAAACCTTCTTGTTGCTTCCAAAGAGTAACTTTAATAAAATATAAAACAATCCAAAAAAGCCCTAATAAAAAAAACTTGATTTATTGTAATGACTCGCCAGGAATCACTTCCTTTTTAAAATTGTTGATCGTTATAGTTTTTCAAGATTCACTCTAAATTCATTTTAAATAACCATTAAGCTCTCGTTTTAAAAACTCACAAGGGATTTAACTTTGAAGTTTAATTCAAAACTCGTATTAATGACAGTAGTCAGACTTTAAAAGGAGTGGATAATTAGCTGCTTTTGATTCTCAACTTGCGTGATTTGCTCGTCGTCTGCATTTGATTAAAAATTACAACCTGTTGCCACACCAATAATTCCGCTGAGAAATTCTAGAGCATAGATTCCCAAAGTTGTTTCCGAAGATCTCTAGAAGTTTTTGAGACTGCTGAGAGGGTCCATGGGAAATTAAAATTAACTTGGGACCCCCGGATAACGTCAGGGGTCCACGAAGGATTTATTATGAAAAGAGTAATTTTTTTTAATTCGGTTGGGATTGCAGATTTGGTATTACCTCGTCCATGTAATTTTTGAGTTGGGTTTTCCCTAGGAGGGACCAGTTTGGATGGAAAACCAAAAGGGGCCCAAGTAATTTTTGGGGCCCTTTCCCAAAAGGCCCTAAGGAATTTGCATGGGTAAATAGGCAGGAGTTTAAATTTTTGGGCACTAAAACACGCTCTTAAAAAACCTTCCTTGGGGTTTTTTTGCACCTAAATCTGGGTCAAAAGAACCCCGTTCCGTAACAATATTTATATTTTGTTAAGACCCTGATATAATGAATAACCCCGAATTAACGAACAAAATGTTCGATTCCAATGAATTCGTTTAATCGGGTTCGAGTGTATTTCTATTATGAATTGATATAGACTTGGGGTTTCATGGCCAAGTTTTTGGTGTAAGAAGGAGTCCGTGAGTACAGTAAGCTTGGAAACTAATGTTCAAGGATTTCCGAAGATGTCTATATGGACCCCCAGGGGTCTTTGACGACCTGCAAGGGGTCCTAAAGAATAATTTGGGGGTCTGTGATAGTGGCTCTCATTAAACCAGATCACGATTTTCGTTTAAAGAAATTTTTAAAGTTAAAAACCATATTTTTCCCCATTTAAAAAGTTTTTTATTTACTCATTTAATTTTAAAAAGGGGAAATGTTAAAAGCTTTCCAGAATTGGTTAAAAAAATTTATAATATTGGGGGTTTTTTTTAATTTTTCCCCAGTTTCTCAATTGACCACAGACAATCTGTCGGGAGGGGTTTTAAACCCCCGTTAAACATTTGGCCCTTTATTCGATTTTGAAACAAGTTTAAATGCTTTGATTTTTGGAATCCCCGGAAAGCAAATAAAATTCATAGTCACATTGAAAAAAATGTCAGTTACAAGAGGGCACTTGGAAAACACAAACCCAAACCATTTTAAAGAAATTTTTTTAAAAACGGGATACAAGCAATTTTGGCTCAAAAAGACACCCACATACCTTTTTTATTTTTTTCGAATTAGGGGGAATATCGTAATAAAGCTTTTAATTGATTTTCCTAGTGAGGAATTTCAGCGTGGTTGCCAATCTCTAAAACAAAAACGAAAAAAAGAAAGGGGGGGGCTGACCACTATTAACCGAGGAAATTTGGGTTTTAAAAAAGACAAGATTGATACCAAATGTTAAAAATTTGTTGTTGAAGAGTACCAGATTCATCTCTCCTATTAAAGGCATTTGTTTGTTGTTCAGTTATTTTTTATGCACTGATTAAATTTTAATCTAATTAATTAACATATTGGGGTTTTAAGCCAACACAATTTTACTTACTTACAAATTTGAATTTAATTCTTTTAAAGTAAGTAGCTCTATACTAGCTGTCAAAAAGACATTAAGATTAAGGTTGATAAATTTGCAAAAATTGAATATTAGGTAAGCAGGGGTCTACTCTAAACCGAAAAATATGGCAAGGGTTGAATGAGACAAAAAATGTTTGGGAACCTTTGTTGTAGAGCAACGTTTAACAGAGCAAATAAAATTCAGCATTAACTAATCGTAGTTCATGAACTCTATTCAGCATTCTATACTAGAAGTTAATGTTGTTCATAAGTTATTGTCACATATTAAGCTTTGTGCTATATATGTACCATATATGTACCATTAAATCAGAGACTGGAAATTTTGTCTCACGAAAGTTGTTGATGAGGACATACCTGAACTAGCATTCCATATACACATCATGCCAACGGGAGAACTCTAAGCCAGGGGTGTCAAATTCACGGCCCGTGGGCTACTGCGGCCCTCAATGGTCATTTGTGTATGTGTGTGTGTAGCCCGGCTAATATATCGGTTCACAATAATATATAACAAAGCAGCAAACCAACGCAAAATCAAAATAAAATTGGTGAAATCGGCTAAACCTTTTTTTCTAATTGTACTTCATTCTTTGTTTTTATAAATATTATTTTATGTATTATTTGAAATAAACCTACGTTTCTATATGAATATTGATTTTTTTTGCTGCCCTCTTAAAGTTAAACTTGTTTATTTAGACCAAGTTAGCCATTGAGTTCGACACCCTTGCTCTAGGCACTGTACAGCATAAAGTAAAGGAGATGATTAGTAATAAGAATGATTTATTAGTTCGCAGCAATTATTGTGTAGAAATAATTAGTTTTATGCACAGTCTAATTTATCTGAGTTCGTTATTAGCCATTCTCATAACAGCATTCATCTCTCCCTGATTGGCTACAATACAATAAATTATGCAATGTAGCAAAGCTAACTTACAATCTAAACTAAACACTTGCTTTCGTTTCCTACAGCAGCGTTTCTACGCGAGACCCCTTTTCGCTCCTGGACCCCCTTCCTTTTGAGTCTCGCGAAAGAGATAACCGCTGAAGGGGCCCTGTCGGCGAAAGACAAGGGGGGCGCAACCGCTAACAAGCGTCGACCGCATAACGAGGCAGCGGGGCGGGTCGTTAGTGGGGCGCACGAAGGGATGTGAAGAGGGCCCTTCAGAAAGTCGGTCTTCGAGGGCCTCGCTCCTGCTCTCATTACCTGCACACCCGACTCTCTATTTCGACTTTCGCCTCACTGCCATCCCATAAAAGGGGTGAGGGGAGAGATTTGGCGATCTCACTGCCTACCTTGGCGAACATTCCATGGAGACTGCGGATTATTTTACCATCATTTCATTATTTATAAGTCTTTTGACTGTAAAAAAGGTGCTGCCTTAATAATTTTAGGCATTAGGTAGCAACAACTTGTATAAGTGGAAACCTTCTGTGGGTCAGGGGATGTCCGAATTACTGCTTGCTGAACTACATAAAAAGCAGAAAATAAATATAGTTTTAAAATAATTTTTGTTGATTGTAAGGAAAAGCTCTGTCGTTTTTTTTTTACTTTTTTTAAAATATAATGTCTATTTTTAGTTACAACTGAAACCCAGTGGCCGAGTGGTAGCGTATCGCGCTTCCACACCACTGGTCCAGGATTCTATCCTCGGGGTTTGCAAGGTCGACTCAGCCTTTAATCTCTTCAATGGGTCAATAAAAGAACACCAAGCTTGCTTGGGGACTAAGCAACGGGGGTTTTGCGTCACATTGACCACCTAATCGGGACATCTGCTCATCCGCCTCAGTGCCTAAGGTCACAAATTCTGAGATAGGCACAGTAGGCCTTGACCCTCATGGGCTGTTGCGCCACTGAGTTTAGTTTAGTAATAGTTATAGTGCTAGCACCTTGGTAGCTTATTTAACCCCCTGGAAAAGAAGTCCTCCGTTTTGGAGACAAAGTATTCTTCCACTGCCCTTGGACACCCTCATAATTTATAAATTTATTTCAATCAAGAACGTTTTGCAGTGACCTGAACAGATGATAATCAAATGGTGCGATATCAGCAGCATACGCTAGATGAGGTAAAGTTTCCCAATCTAGCTCCACAATTTTTTATGCGGTGTTTCTTGCCAAGTGTAGTCTAGTGTTGTCGAGTTGAAGAATCACATCCTTTTTGTGGCCAAAGATGGACATTTATGTTGAATTTCTTTATTCAAAAAATGTTGTGAACAGTAACGTCCAGTGGAGGACACAAGGGGGGAGATCCTGGGGGTTCGGACCCCCCTCCCCAAAGCCCTTGATTTTTTTCCGATTGCTTATAATTCTAAGTATATAATACGTAAAATTTAATTAAATATTTGTTATTAATGATTCAATTTTATTAATTAATGCTAATTATTTATTCAATAATTAGTTTTTACTATGTTTTGTTCTGAAAATCGACAAAATCAAAATAGCATGATACAAGAATGGTGAACTTTAAACCCCGGACCCCTTGAAAATTCTGTGTGCCAACTGGTAACGTCCATTTCATTTTCTTTCAGAACTCATATGCATTATACCCTTGCTGTCTCGCCAACAACTCTCATCATGACTAATGATTCAAAACGGCTACGGCGCATGCGTTATAATTAGACGCATCATTTCAATAAAAGACTGTCCATGACGTCAACGGAAATACGATCCAGTGACACTCACTGGGAACATATATCAATTACCGTAGTGTTTGTATCGCTCAAAAAGTCCATCAACAGCATAAATAATTTCCTTATATAGGAGGGGGATATGCAACAACCCCTTCTCCTGCAAGTCACAAACAAGAAAAGACAGAATAGACATTCCTTTTCGTCTCAGTCGTATAATGCGTGCACGAGGTGATGTGTGGACTCTAAGGCGTTAAGTTCAATTCAAGGTTATCAGAGATAAACCACGCATCAACAACTTTCATCCGAATGGCTTTCCTATTGGGCTTCCTGGCGGAATTCTACACAATGACGAGTACCCAAGAGAACCCCAAAACAAAACCAGCAATAATGTATGCTAAAATATTTTCATTTTTCATGTTCATATCAAATTTAGATTTAAATTTACATTTAAAGTAATTCGAATATTAAGTCAAATCATGATTTTATAAATGTATTATGTTTATTTTCCACTCATCCTACTGATGACACTTCCAATATTTCATTACTTTCATTTTAGCGAAACGTAGATGGGATGCAACTCAAAGTTCGACCTCGTCATCTCACCTGTTTTCGATTTTGGGAAATATATTTCTGGCATCGGGAAAAAACAGGATCATGAAACCTTTCAATTTATTACAGTCGAGCCCCGATTCAACGAACCAGTATTTAACGAATTTTTCTCTTTTTCCGATCAAAATAAAGGCAAGACCTCTATGTAACGAATAATAAACCTCGAATAAACAAATAATTTGAACAGCTGATTTTTTATTTATTTATTTATTTGTGTTAGAAAAAATTGGATTTTTTTTTCAAGTGGCATACCTCTTCTGTTCAGAACAGAAAAGCTTTTTTTGTATGCATCAAATTTTGATTGGAAAGAGGGCAGACCAGGCTTTTATCAGACTTTACAAGTGCAGATGAGACACGAGTGTAACCTATCAAGTGAGTTTTAAATAGTACCTAAAATTCCTTTCTTATCTCATCTCACTTCACAACACAGGAGATATTTATGATTTTCAAGATAATGTTACGTTTGATGACAGTGCAGTCTATCTGTGCGACTGAAATTCAAGAAATTGCAAATGAATAGCGATTCTAAGGGGCCAAAAAAATTAGGATCGCTTATAGATCCCGTCACAAGTCCCTCCTTGTGATGGAAGATTTCTGCCCCAACTCATTTCCATTTCAATCCTTTCCTGACTACATAAAAATAAAAATAAATAAAAAAAATTTTAATAAAAATAATTTTTTATTTTAAAAAATCATTTTAATTTTCTTACTAGTGCATTATTTTTATTATATTATTTTTTTGTAATTTAGTCTCTACATATTTATTTTATAATGAAGAGAGACATAAAACATAAACAAAGCATACTCCTTTTTACAACACGGGGAAGCGAATATTTTACGTAAATAGAAATAAATACAACCAAACAAGAAAGAATTAAATATATATATATATATATATTTCTGTTTAAATCATTTCAAATGGAAATAAAACCCTGCATATTCAATTGAGTAAAAAAACTAGCTCAAAATTAATTAATTCTTCGAAAAAACCCAACGCTTTCACTAGAAATAATCATATTTTATAAATTTTTTTAATGTCTGCCAGAATTCGCAACCTACATCAGATTCCAAATGAGCGAGCAGTTCTTTAAAAATAAATAAATAATGATAATAATAAAGTGGAATAAACATTTCGGATTCATCGTGCACAATGCAAAACGTAAATAAAACATGAACAGTTAAATAACTTTTTATCAAAAGTAAATAAGGTCAAAAAGAGAGGGGTGCGCCAACGTCACCATCACAAACGGAGAACATCTCATTTTGATATTTTCCAGAAAATAACGCCACCTTTTCCAATGGAAATCTCCCCGAAATATTTTTCCACGCTTCCAGCAGATCCCACTAGCAGCTCTGACACGTCAGCCTCCCCTTTCCTCCATCAGCAGAAGCGTCAATTAGCAGCCTTTGTTTTGTCTGGTCGAGAACAATGGCCCATTTGACCAATCAGCAGCGAACTGACGTCCTCGCGCTAGCAAATGTGGCTCCGAACTGCGTTTCGTAGCGAGGAAACAAGGGAGGATGAACTTGGGAGGGAGGGGAGAAAAAAAGTGAACAATGAATAAATGAATGAGAAAATGTTTTTTGATAAAAATGGAAATATGTATGAAACCACGAAAGATTTGCATTTTTGCTGTCTGGAGAAATAACAAATAACGAGTTATAAGTGCAGAATCATTTCTGCGGTTTTAAAAATTAAAGAGAGAAGAAAAGCGTGTTTGGAATAAAATCGTGTTCCTTTTTGTTGTTTTCGAACAAGCGCATCATGTATAATATTATTAGTTCTTTTCAATCTGTTTTAATGACGTTAAATCAGAAACCAAAAGTCGAGAAACAACGTTGATATTTAGCACAATTAATATATCAAGTATGAAAGTGAGGGGTATCACACATACACACAGCAGTCATTTTTAGTTTTTAGCAAATCATTAAGAAAAACTTGTACAATTCAGCCATTTTAAACTTACCGCATGCGAAAATCCACAAAATTTATTTCTTGTATCCAGTACATTATTTTTTAATGGAACATTTTGATGTTTACTTTTTAAAAAAAATATTCCTTATATAAAATCAGTTTTACAGTAGATACATAAATATAATGTGAACTAATTTGCGTTGTGTCTTTCCTTTAAATATGACTGACTGGAAAATCTCATATCTTTGCTTTTAAACATAAATTCTTATCATTAGACTTTTAAAGGAAACCAAAAGTAAAAATAAGTAAATAATTTTTAAAAAAGATGCGAAAATAACTATTTTAAAAAATATTCTCATGCTTTTTCTTTTATTAAGAATAATGAGTTTTAATAATGCAAAAGTAAATGCATTACCTAAAAAAAACTGCTAAAAACGTGCTTTGAATTTACAGTCGGCTTAAATTATTTAAATTAATACATTCTTTTCCGAACAGATATTAACGGGAGATGTGATTTAAAAAGTATTATTCATAAATAATGTTCATAATGTTCATAATTATTCAATAATAATATTCATAATTTCATAATTATTCATTAATAATGTTCATAATTTAAAATATTCATTAAATCATATTATATATATATACGGTGGCGCACACACAAAAGGGGGTCAAGAGGTCGGACCCCCCCACTGTTTTTCCGATTGAAGTTTACATAATTCTAAGTATATAATACGTAATATTTAATTAAATATTGTTATTAATGATTAATTTTGATAATTAATGCTAATTATTTATTCAATAATTAGTTTTTACTGTGTTTTTCTGAAAATCGGCAAAATCAAAAAATAGAGTGATACAGGAATGGTGAACTTTCAATTTGGACCCCTTGAAAGTACCAGTATTGCGCTACTGTATATATATATTAAACAACAATCACTTATCAAATACTTCAATTCATCGTTAAATATTTTATTGATAGAGGTATGGAAATCATTCGGAATATAAACTTCATCCATTATTACATATTTGCATAAGAGTTTACGAGAAAAAATTATATTTTCTTAGTGTATTGAGAATTTAAGTAATTTTAAACAAAAATTATTTACATAACTTATAATCCACATTCATTGTTTTTTTATCTCCCAAGTTCAACACTATACTCCAAAACCATTTTTATATTTTACACAGGAAATACTTATTTTGGTAGCATTTTTCGTGAAATTATGAAAGAATAGTAAAATTCTAAACATATCTTTCTTCTAATCGTGTATTACGTTTATTGTGCTACATATACCCAAAGTAAAATGATTTGAAACAGCAGTTTATAGAATTTCACTTTCAGTTTTTGACAGTTTTCAATATTTTTAAGAATAAAAGTAACATATTTCAAACTTGACAAAACCATCAACTGACACGAAATTTTCAAAAAAATCCAGGATTGTATTTTGAATATATAGAATCAAATCTTGGAATCCGTTATAATATATACGTTCTCATTGAATTTCATTAATATCACTTAAGAAATGGCTTAAAATTCATTTCTCACTCGAAATTTTAAAAAGTTTTTCTAATGCAATCCGTTGCAAAGAACACTTTCAGACACTTTCCTTGGACCTTTTCCTTGACCTCCCCCCCCCCAAATACATGCGTCCTAACGATGCATTTTTGAATATCGAGTTCCATTTCACAGAATGTCGCATTCACGTTTATTCTGATCCACATGTCTTTTTCCCTATTTCTTGCCAAATCAATGAGTTTCCCTTTCTCCGTTGTTGCATGTCTTTCGAATTCATCGCATTTTCCCTCGGAGAGTTTTCTTCGGTCGTTAGCATTATTTAAGAGTTCTTTTCCTAACTACTAATATTAACTACTTGTTCGTAAGTTTCTATGATTTTTTTACCAGTGAAAGCCACGACATCCACACACTACGACCGCAAAATACATATCAGACAACCACAGCTTCTTCTTTACAAATCAGTTACGGAAACAGTTATCAATTAGACAGTAACAGAAAACGATTCACCAAAATGAATAAACGATATTATAAATACCAAACGATTTACTTAAAATATACATAATTAACCCACCAAGCGATATTTAATCAACCACTTGATTCTGAAAAGTTTTTATAGATTATCAAAAAGAGTACCCCTTCAATATCATTCCATTTCTGTAAGAATAATTATCAGTTATCATGATTTTCTCTAAGGTACAGTTCTTAGCAGAGCCTAATATTCAAGAGCCAAAACAAATGAATCACGTGATAGCAATGGGCTAAATTCATGACAGTCACATGATAAATGCAATCACGTGTACCAAAGTTGGCGAATTCAACCCGACTCAAATAGATAGGTTTTCATGTTGCAAATATCGACATCGTCCATGTTGTATGATTATGCGACATGTAAAGATCTATGATTACTTACGAAAGCGAATGCTCCGGTACTTTGTCCTTCGGGGGAGAAGAGGAAAACTGGTGCAAAATTACTTGCGGTTTTTTTTTGGTATACCACCCACAAGGTGCTTCACTAAAGAGATACCAACTTCCGAGGGGAATAACTGGGTCTACAATGGTAAAATACCAAGCCACAGCCCCCGTAGAAATAAAAATAACAATAAACTTATATGACTATGACGTTACATGAATTTAGTCTATTTGATTATTGAGCGAAATTTAACTACACGGTTGAACATTGAAAAGTTTACATTTTTAGTTTCCATTTGCAGTTTAGCGGTACAATAAAATTAAAAATTATAAACATATCAATAATCATTCGAGGGAGTGATTCTGACCACACAATCGATATACTTAATGTGATTTGAAACAAGAAATAAGAACAATTTTTGTTTTAAATTATTTTTATTTTTGATAAATTATAATTAACCGGGAATTTTTGACATTCATTTTATGTGTGCGAGTTCTATTGACTACTTTAAAACTGAACAAATGAAACCTTTTGTGAAATGAAGCAGCGCACAGGAGGAACAAACTAAGTAGAATGAATCGTATTTGAGAATTCTCTGTAAAGCCAAACTGCATTTTTTTTTAATTTTAAGCTATCTTATTTTTTAATAGAAAAACATTGTTTTTTTTTTTTTAAAAAATAGCACAATTTTACATTTTATTTCATTTTTATTTCAAAATTCAGATTCATATTTTATTTCAAAAATTCAGATTCTTCATTTTTATGCTTCATAAATTCCATTTTACTTGCTTTTCAACTCTTCGACATATTGTAATAATCGTTATTTATTAATTAATGTATTAGGGATTTAATTTGAATTTTATCAACTACTCCATTTTAACTTTTCTCGAAGAACTCAACAACACAATCCATAAAAATGTGGAATATCTTGAAAAACGAAGAAACATTCAAACAGCACTGCTTATTTCTAACATTACAAACTATTATTTTTATTCACACAAACAGAGTACCTAGCATCTTTGCAGGAATGTGAAACTGATACGGCGGTATTCTCTTTTTGCCACGGCAGTTTGGATGAGAATTTTGAGTGCCACTTGACTTTCCGTATCGTCCTCTTTTATGTGACAGTATTTCAAAACTACATGGTGAAGCTGGTACGTTTTGTGGCTTTTTAGTACGGGGATGGGCGGGTGATGCAAAATCCGATCGCGATTGACCGTGGACTACCAGACATTTTTAGAGAGAACACTTTTTCCATAGAAACCTAGGGCACGTACTAAAATAAGCATGTTATTGGGGCACTAAAGCGACGGCTGGAACCCGAAAATCAGGGTTTTCACCGAATAATACGAAACCATCGTTTTGCCAGCCCAAGCCGTTCGATGTTTGGCCTTAGCGACGCGTACGCCTGGCGAAGCCAGCAGCTGGGCATTTAACGCGTTTCGCACGCACTGTGAAGAAGTGACACTGTCATGCCAGCCATAGAAATGTTTTCCACGCCGAGTGAAGGAATAAAGGATGATGATCAGTTCTTCACGATGGGGAATAGGGGTGCTTCGGCCCGGACATCCCATACCTCTCGTCCCTTCCGCAGTTGGGTTCCTCGAGCTGATGTCTTTCGATGCCAGGGCAAATGTAAGTATTTAAGTCGGTTTCAGATTCATGGATTACCGCGTAAGTTTGCTGCTTCGCCCGATACGTCCACGCTCCAAAGGCTCCAGCAGTCGCTCATGGTTGATACATTTCATTCAAACTGAGCATTAATTTTTGCATGATATTGTGTGTTTTGTTGCAAAAATAATCTGTCATCATAGAAGTACAATCATGAGCCGGTTAAAATTCAGGCGCTTGGGCCAGTTAGGGTTTTATGTTCTCGGCCAAAATAAGGGGGCAATGCGGTTCTCTAGTACGGCCTTATCATGATTCAGAATAATTTCAATGGTCAAATGTTATTTCCGGTTGTATTCACCACAAAAGTACAGGAATTTTAAAACATTGATTTATCAACTGTTGTATGTGACCATCGTCCTGCTTAAAATGCCAATACCACAGCCACCATCATTACGCAACCATTATGAAATCGAAAAAGAGGTGACGGTCGTCCCGGAATCAGGTTTTGCATGATTGTGAGATGCTGCATGATAGCTATTTTGGGTTATCGTTTTGGTACCCGAATTTTGCACGACAACAGCTTACGTACTACATATATCCTTTTAAGGATCATAGCGCCTACTTTTGGCAGGGGGCTCCGGGGCCCCTCAGAGGTAACCCGGGGCATCCACACCAGATATAATGTCGAAAACAAGTTTTAATGAGAGGAAAACGTACAATTTTAATACCGAATGGGCATTGGGTGGACAGCACATATATCAGTAGCCCGTGCCCCATAGGAAGAATCGCCCAACAGCTGCTATGAAATGAAACCAAACAATAGGCCTTCCACCCAAAGGCGATACACGGATACCAGTTAATCTAGCAAAAACAATCTTACGCCACTGTTGCCGGAAAAGATCTATGGGTTTTATGCATCCCCACAGGGCTACGCGAGGAAACAGAGTCAAAACCCCACACAAACCACCCCACAAAGCCCCGACGTGTTAAAAATCAATAAACAGCCCATTATTAAATAACCATATTTATCCCGAGGGCGCTGGCGCAGGCGATATCAACCCCCTCACTTCCCCACCGACCACACACACGCCGCACCCGCCAATACCCTACGATTAGATTAGTCGGAGCACACACACACACGCCAGGATCCGGCAAAATTCGCCGGACTGTGAACCCGGACCCTCAGGCCATAATAATCTTTTCGAGCGAAAGTGAGTTTCTACGGCCCCACCCTCTCTGCGCCTACCATCGCTCCCGGTTGACTGTCAACCGGGACGGTGCTAAAGGGAGAATACTGATGGGCAAAATTTGTTCAAAGAATGAGGAGGGTTCCACGTGCGGCACAAACAAAGCGTAGGCGTTGCGCGTTTGTAGGCTGCGAAGGACTGGATTCCGCGACGGTTGAGGAAGTTCGCGCTTTCTTTATCGCCGGTGGGGCTGCCGCGTGGATAGATCTCCCCTCTCTTCTTTCCGTGAGATCCACCACACTCAATATCTTTGAAATCAAATCTTTAGAAGCACAGGGGCCTCAAGCTGAGTCAATCAAACTATTAGGGCAGAAGGGGAATGATAGTAGATTAAAATCCGAATGCTGGGAACAGAGGCTATTCACGTACGGTGATTCCATCCCCACTTCCCCACCATATTTTTATTGCATTTTCCATCAAGTTACTAATAAATTCAGCAAATGAAACCCATTTTATCACTTGGGTTTCTCTCCGATAATTCCCTTTCCTCCTTTTTCCCTGTTTTCGTTGGTGTTTTAGGGTGATTGATGAGTATAGCTTAGGTGTATTACAGAATCAAACACAAGATATCTGGAAAAATAAGCTAGAGTATATTCTTCACTGTGTTGTAATTTAATTAGAGCCACAATAAACATACACAGAAAATAGAAACTTCAAACAAAAATCCTCAATGATGACATACTTTCATGTCTATCTATAGTGTGGTAGGCATGGCAAATGAAAAGAGACTTCCACATTCAGCGACCCTAAAAAGGGTGCATCAGAAGAACGATGACCTTGAAATAAGGATAAAGAGCAGAGAACGTCGTCTTTGAAATCTATGTTCATTGAATGCTTATTAAAGTTGAACTGTAAAGCAACACGAGAGCTACTGGAGACAGCCCTCGTAATTTTGAGCATTAATCAAGTGAAGAGGACGACACCTCGGATGGCAAACCCCTCATCTAACTTCCACCTCCACCGGGAAGGGGCTTTGGAGGCCATGACGGAGACTGGACTCACCACCAGGGCCGAAAGGTGGCCTACATCCATATAAAAGGGAGAAACAGAGGCTCAGCCGCACCCGGCCCCAAAGGTCCAAAACGTCAGCGGCCCTCCAAGCGCCTCACCGCTCCAGCCACCTGAAGCCGATCAGGATACGAGATTTTGGAGCCGGCCCGTACCACGCCAACGCAGGCGGTGTTCCAAGGCCAGTCATAGGTGAAGCCCCGGCTCGAGTCCATGGTTTTTTGAAGGTCTAAGCGGTTTTCTCCAGAAATTCGTCGCTATGAATAATAAAGGCTTCAATGCGCTCAGTTACAAGCTGAACCTCAATCTCGTAGCCAGTGTGCCGGTATACAAGTTAGGGAAGTGAGAAATACCAACTAGATGTCTCGCTGTTACAGCCAATCGTATAACTTCGTGATTAATTGTAGCCACATCATTATGGCGATAACTAAACAACGGTATTCGCACCCATACATATGTTGCATTTGTTACTTATTTCCTTGTCTAGCTTCTGCTAGACAAGATCTATGAAATTTATTCACCCTCAAAAAGGGTTATATACTGGCATAAAGAAACTAGTAAATCATCGTAGGACAGACCCGAAGATCCAAGAATGTGAGTTAAGGGAAACGCAACCGAGTTACGGAACCTGGACAAATGCGGATGGGGTTGCGCCAGCCTGGGGCGAGGCCGCGGAACACCACTAGAAATCTGGAAACTGCAAATACTTGGTTGCATCTGTAAATTCATAGCCGGGGATCCGCCAGGAGATCACAGCTCTAGAGTACCCAGGAAGTATGAACCGGGGGACGAGCAAAGTCATTTTGCATCAGCCATGTTTTCTGGCAGAGTACAAAACTCAGATAAATTTAAAACAGTAAAGAGATGTAGGCAAAGTCTCTCTGGCACCCCTCCTTCGCTTAAAGAAGGCATCCGCGCTATAAATTTACTTATAAAATGCCATGCAGGGGGATCTGCTGAGAGGGGTGCCTCCACTAGGAATGGTGAGACGTGAATTTTTAATTTAAGAGCAAATTTACCCCACTAGGGTTTTATCACCAACGCTACTCAGTTTGAGCCGGAGATCGGAAAACACACTTGCGGCTATACACAGTCAGGAGGGACGCCAGGTCTCCTAGAGACGGTAGCTTACACCAAAAGGGGCTCACCAGGGACCAGGAACACAAAATCGCAATTTTTAGATTGGATTTATAATTCACAGAATATAATGCGGTAATTTAGTGATACATATTTATTTATTTAATGATTCGGTACGTAATTAAGTACTAATTACATTTTATTCATATTCAGATTTTACTGTGTTTGTTCCTGAAAATCCGTGAAATCAAAAAAGCCATGATACAAGTGGTGAGCACTTAGCACAGACCCCCCCCTTGAGAAAGAAAGAAATTTCAGAGGCGCGCTACTGTCTCTAAGGAGAGAGACCAAAAGAATATAACTTAGTCCTTATGCGGTAGCGACGGGGTTCGCTTTAAAAATTGAACTAAAATCAGGATTTCTTTTCTTTATTTAACAATCCCACTGGAGTCTTTGATAAGTGCTTCTCAGGTAGGGATTCGCGTCTTTGCTTTACCATCAGTATTTTGCGAGGGCGTAGCTTACAGGTGCAATTTGTAATTTCAGAGCTTCAATTGCCGAGCATCTCGGAGCGTCTGGGTTTTTTGCACATATATATTCGTGTGCCAAATTGCACTTCACATTCGTAATACACATCATATAGTAGTACACAATGCTGTAGATATCTAAGGTTTATTTGATATCATGCTAATTTGATACCTCAAGCTCGATTGATAGTACGTGTAGGAAACTACTCTTATCTAATACCACTTCGTTCTCATTTGGGTTGTTCCTCATTGGGCCGAATTCAGGAACCCATTCAGAAGTGATAAAGGTGCAATCACATGTTCTTCGTGAGATTTAAAGCCAGACATCACGCTTTGGCGGGCCGTGGCTATCCCAGTTGTTAGAGCATCCGACACACACCGGAAGGCCTGGGTTCCGATCCCGATGCCACCGAAATACCCTCAGTACGCACGGTACGCGCTTTCCGTTAAATCGGTAGGATCAAAGTGTACGTGGGTAAATAACGAGGTGCCGGTACTTTTAAAAATTACCTTCGGGTTCCGTTTTTCTGAAATTACGTAGGTGGAATCAGGAAGGTGGGTATTAGCTCATCTATCAGTCGCCCTAAGGAGGAATTTCACGAACTTCATCGTGCTGTCACCTGCGTATGGTTGCTTTGAGCTAAGGCGACAGGCATACCTCTGGCCCCTAGCCGATGGTGCGGCGGGCGCACTCGATCACGACTACGTTTGAGCAAGGTGACGTGAAGCAACAACAACGCTACATGTGCTTGCGGGGTAAAAGTATTGTAAATTGATATATACATGTCAGGTATTAGAATCTTCAAAAGGAACTTAAATTTTAATAAAAGCGCACTTATAAATCTAGAGCAGCAATACTCAACCTGCGGCCCACCGAGTCTTTTTAAGTGGCCCGGTAATGGTAAAAATTTACTTATTTAAGAACATCGTATTAAAAATTTGGTGGGAAATTCTTGGTCAAGAAATCAAATATATCAGTTTTGCTTTTTGCTGTCGGTGTCGTACGGGTGCCAATTGATATTCTCTTTCTATTTGGAACAGTTACGGATAATGATAATAACAGACAGCAGTGGAGTAGCGACCATTTTATGGGTGGAACTAATTTTTAACTATCTTTCGTACCTTGCAAGCGAAAAATATTCGAAAAAAAAATAAATCGTTTCAAGACGATTAGGAGGCTGACTTATTTTGGCTAGTGAAGAAAAACAAGCATGGATCAGTAATTGTTTGGAGTTTTGTCACTACTTGAAAGTGCTGTATTTTAAAAATACCGGTAGAAAACGGGAATCTCATTCAATGACACTTTTCCTCGAATCTCAAGAGGTGATAAATAGGAAAAACCTTTGCAACAGCAACAAAGTGTTTTGTCAGTGGTAATATCACAGCGGTAACAGAGACATCCTATGAAGTTTGTTACATTATTGGTAATCATATGAAACCGTTTACTGATGCAGAAATTGTGAAGGAGTGTTTCTTAAATGCTTCTAATTTAGCGTTAGTGACAAAAATATAAAGAATAATAATTA
This sequence comes from Trichonephila inaurata madagascariensis, assembly GCA_019973955.1. Taxonomy (NCBI): domain Eukaryota; kingdom Metazoa; phylum Arthropoda; class Arachnida; order Araneae; family Nephilidae; genus Trichonephila; species Trichonephila inaurata. The sequence continues at coordinate 12,336 of BMAV01025160.1, read as the reverse complement.
TAAAATTCCAATAGAGGTTATATAACCGTTTTGATCAATTTTCATTTTGAAATTTCAATGTTATCTTGATCTTACGCCTTTCTGCCCCTAATTCTCGTATTTTTGGCCCGCATGAGAAACCAAGCTGATATATGTACGTGGCCCGTAAGAAAAAGGTTGAGTTCCTCTGATCTAGAGCCTTTTGTTTACCTACATGCCAGAGGTGGGGAACCCGCGGTCTCCGTGAGTTTCTTGAGCGGCCTTTTCCTTGGCTACCCCCCTGTATTATTAGTGTATTTAATTAATGAGACTACAGCTGGGTGGCAGAATCCGATGAAATTAAAAATAAAACACAGTATGATCGTATGTCTGTTTCAGTGACTGCTCCTGGGAATAGTCAATGGTACATTTGAAATGTTATAACGCCGCCTAGTGTAATGTGGCAACACTATTACACACTTGTTCATAAGAAAGGGATCAATTAAGGGCTTCACGTTACATGAAGCGATCCAAATATATATGCCGCCTTGACAGAAGCATGGGAACCAAAATACCAACCGGTGAGAGCATGAAGAGGTTAAAAGGGGTAATGGCATATATATCGAGGGTTGCAATATTCTCCAAAAATAATAAACCAATGAGTCCAAATATTCTTTAAAGAGGTACTTTTCCACTCCCCAGGTAGAGAAACAGGAATTTTATGCGATGAAGTGCCTTGTAATCTATAATCAATAAATAAGGATTCGAGGGTACTTTTTATGTTTTGATATAATGCAAAAAGGTGTTAAATTATACCAAAAGTACATAATAATTTCTTAAAAAGTTGCATTCATAGGTACGCCACTATAGCCATACCTCTGCCATATGCGTTATTATTGTTGGAAAAAAGTAGTTTTGTAGAAATTTTATGTAAAGTGAAAGATTGCAACAGCAAAGCGCGCATGAACTGATTTACTGAAGCACATGATTCGGATTGTCATACGACTGGTGACATACTACATGGTGTAAAGCTTGTAAATTTATTCCGGAATGATGTTGATTCGTGTGGCGTCATAGTCGCTGATAGGGTGAAACTTTCCCGCGACGATTCCTACGCCAATCGGTTCAAAACTCGCTATTGACGTCATAGTGCGCGATAAAACCAATATTTGTGTTTCCAGCTAATCAGTTCGCGCGCTCCGGTGTTGCCAAAGATTTGCTTTCTTTGCAAAACTTTCTTTAAAAAGGAAGTACATATGTATATACAAGTACATTTTATTTAAAGTATAGCATAAATAGACTTTTTTTAATTTAAAAAAATCTTTTTTTTTGAAGAATATTTATTTTTTACCTAACATTTAAACATCTTGGCTAAATATGAAGTGAAATTTTATCTGAGTTTTACAAGAGTAAGAACAAGTACAATTGGTTTAAATGTTTTGTTTTTGAATTCAATGGAAAACAAGTGTTTTTTCATGTGACTTAGCGGGTCCGGCCCATTATTAAATATTTTATATATATACAACCTGCGAAAGAAGGAGATTATATATAGGAATGGAATGGCAAAGCACGAGTGAAGTATTTTGTTTATGAGTATCAATAATGTCTTATCTCTATAAAAGAGATGACATTTCGCCAGGCAAGGAAGGGTTGCGGTGCGTTTTGATGGGTTCGGCTGTTTGGCCAAATTTTACGTATGTAGCTTGTGTGGTGCATTTAGGGAAGACGGTATTTATATAAATATATATTGCCTTTACAGCATGGAAGTACTTTTAAGCAACCGTCAAACGCGAGTCCCTCTCGTGAGGTTGTTGAAGGAAGAGTGGGAAGCCCTGACCACCCCATATTCTCTAAAAGTAGTTTCGCTCCACGAAACTTCAATCATTCTGCAATCCTTTGTATGGGTGCTCAAAGAGGTTACGGCTAACGACAGGCGTCGCTTAGCCCTTCATGATGAATTTGGAATTTGGGCATACATGGCCTTTGCCGATCAAATTGGCATCCCGAAGTAACAACAACAGGTATAGTGTTTGGAGAAATATCAGGGGTTAGAAATACCCACCGTATTATTAATGATGCCCTCAAATTACGCATTGGCCCCAAAATGTGTAATATTCTGACAATTTGAAAAGTATTATTTCTTTTTTAAAAAGGCCTCTAAGGAATTTACTTACGTTACTGAGGGCCCTCCAGGACTAGCTATGCTGTTTGTTACAACGCTAAATAAGAATTTTACACCAACTTTTGGTAGTGTTTGTTCCTTACGCTTTTTCATTCTCAGTCTCTTGAGGAATTAACTATTCACAAACACAGGCGTCCAACTGGTGCACAATCTTCACGAATTATTGTCTTTAAAATGCATTTCGCGCGAGCTAAATTCATGTGGCGGAAAATTACTGATGCGCGTGATGGCTGCAATCACGTGTTTGTTTTCCAACCAATCCAGTTCATAACTCACGATGTATTGAGCGTCATAGCAGTCACATGATAATCAAAAATACGTTTCCAGCCCCCAATCAGTTCATAAATTAGCTGAGACGTGCAGTCACATGATAAATCACGTGTTTTTCAGCCCATCATGCCGCTCTGTGGCGCGAACGCTAATAAGCGCAAACTTTTCTAAAAGCATTTGACTAAATCAGCAATAATAACACACAGATAAATGAAAATCCACAGATTTATAAGTAGACGTGAAATTACATATAATTTTGATTAGTTTTGAAAACATTCTTGAAAGAATCTTAGCATTTAACATCTTTTTATCAAAATTTTAAAGGCTTTATTTTACTGAAGGATTTTACAAGTTGAACAACATTGGGGAGTCCGTCTCGGTTTAGAGTCTAATGAAGAACACTTCGAATTTGGCCCACCTATCTTAAAATTCTGATATTTAACAAAAAGCACCCATTTTCTTGTGTGGCAGGAATTAAATATAAAATTCAAGAAAATTAATAAGCAAGACATTTCTTTTGCCCCAGCTTAGCACCCCTTACCGACACCAGGTATACTGTATTTAAAAGCATGTGGGCGGAATGGAATGTTGAAATTACGCTATATTTCCCCTCCACGAGACAATACAAGAGAGGAAGTAAATTTATAGCGGGATATTTGCGTTCTATTGCTCCTGCATCTATGCAGTTGTGTATACGATTTCGGCTTTAGGACTTATGCGAACCACCGAAAATACACAATGGAATCGCCGGGTGATTTCCATATCGGGAGTCCCTTCGCGACGATATTATGTGTTGCTGGCGCTTCCACCAGGAGGCCCTCATTTCGGCAGATCAGTATTGGCAATCCGTACGGAGACTTAACAACCATATTTCTCGTTTTATAAAGTGATATTTGATTAATGTAATTGTCGAACGACATGAAATTGTAAGCGCTGGATTATGTACCTGTTGAAGAGCACCCACATGCTCTCTATTGAATGTGAGAGCTGTTAATATTTTAGAGCTGTTCTTATTTTCACCGGGAAAATAATATATAATCGACATTTAAAATGGTACCCACATTTGCTATAAATAAGAGTATTAAATTCATCACTACCTTTCAATTCCTACTATTAGCTCACATTCTCTATATATTTATTTATCTTGTTGAAGTACACTGCAAATCGTTAATAAAATGAATTTCTATTAAATACAATCAAGTCCAAATAAATTTTTTTAAACTTGTAGTGGATGACACTTGATATTAATACAGTTTTTTCAAATATTAATTTTTTTATTCTATGTTATTTCCCTTGTAGTTACAATTAGCTGCAACACATGGCGCCAGTACATTTTTTCTAACAAAGTAGAAATTGACGTTAAAAAATTTTCGCTTTTGCGTGGTTCAAAATAGGATTCATCTACTTTAAATACTAAATTTTTCCTTTTTGAAAACAAAGTTCATCTACTTTAAAATACAAAGCTCTTCCTTTTTGAAATTCATCTACTTTGAATACTAATTTTTTCCTTTTTGCAAACTAAAACTTTCACCACCATGAATACTAGGAATTTGTTACATCTTTCAAGAAATAAAATTCATCGCTATGGAACCAAACTCGTATCAACTGTGCATAGAATTTGTATTTTATTTTTCGAACTAGCGTTCTCTTTGCAAACTAAATTTATCTACGCCAATTTATAACTGGCACTTTGCAAAACGCAGTTAGTTTGCAGAAGGAACGGCAAAGTTTCTTAGTTAAAATCTTTTTTTGTAAATTAGAAATTCACCTCTTTCAAAATCTAATTTATTCCATAACTTATCAAACTTATTCTTAAATTGAATTTTTAAAATTAAGCTCCTTCTCTTTTTTTAAAATTAATTCCTTGTGTAATTTTCAAAAACGTATTTGCTCAAATTTGCAAAAGCCGCACTTTTTCCGATATTAATGTTAATGAAAATCGGGTGCGGCTTAGAATCAGAGGAAAAAACTGTTAGAAATTACAGGTTTAAAACGTATTTTGAAAGGGTTTATAATACTGATAAAATATCTGGTTATTCATTTTCTTATTAGTTCGTTCTTATTTTTAAAAATTTACTTTAATTTCGTAAATGGGATATCGATATAGATTTTAATATTTTTAGTTTTAAAGATTTGTGAAAGTGTCATCTTGGGATTTGTGTAAATACGCATTGGTTGCTTCAAAATTAATTTTTTTCAAAAGAAATGAAATCATACTTCTTCCGATTCAAGTTGTTTTGTTCCGTTTCTACCAAATTCGCTGGCGCAAAACATTGTTTTCGTGTCTTTACAAACTAAAATCTTCTTTTAGAAAAATATGAAATTCATCTCTTTTTTTTAAACTAAATTCATACCTTCAAAGAGAATGCGTCATCTTTTTGGAAACTAAAAATCTTCATCTTTTTAAATTAAATTTATTTTATCACATACTATAAATTCATGTGTTTTTTAAGAGTAAAATTTCATCTTCACCAAACTAAATTTTACTTCCTTACAAACTAAATTCCTTTTTTTAGAAAAACAAATTCATCTCTTTTTAAAGTAAATTCATTTTTTCTTATTTCAAGCTAAATTCCTTCATTTTACAAATTAAGAAACTCATTCTATTGCGCTGGAAATTAGCATCATTCGGTTTTCAGAAATAGAGATTTGTGAGAGGTTGACACCTCTACAGGTACTGAATATGTGGGGAGGTAGGGGAAGAAACACTCGACATCATCGAATCAATCTGTTTATTGATCACACAATGAGAAAAAGACACCAATTTCAACTAATAATAGTAAGGAAATGCTCGTGCTTTAAACGCGAAAGTGGAACAATGACTGTAAAACGTGTACGATTAGAGACTATCAAACTCGATCCTTACTTTTATAAAGGATCACAATCTATCATCCGATTTAGTCTAATATCAATTTGATCTCAGTGAACAATCGTCACTTTAAATCTTCTTTCTAATAAGTGTACTACAATAGTTCAAACATGATGCACCTGTCAGTAGCAACCTCACTGATTCAGTATATATAGTAAGTTAATTTGAATATTACATTTAGCTTCTTCCGAAGGGTTGGTTGTGAACCAACGCGGAGAAAATGGATAGCCCGAATTTTCTAAGAGGATTAGTTGAAGGATCGCTTATAGATCCCGTCACAAGTCCCTCCTTGTGATGGAAGATTTCTGCCCCAACTCATTTCCATTTCAATCCTTTCCTGACTACATAAAAATAAAAATAAATAAAAAAAAAATTTTTAATAAAAAATAATTTTTATTTTTAAAAAATCATTTTAATTTTCTTACTAGTGCATTATTTTTATTATATTATTTTTTTGTAATTTAGTCTCTACATATTTATTTTATAATGAAGAGAGACATAAAACATAAACAAAGCATACTCCTTTTTACAACACGGGGAAGCGAATATTTTACGTAAATAGAAATAAATACAACCAAACAAGAAAGAATTAAATATATATATATATATATATTTCTGTTTAAATCATTTCAAATGGAAATAAAACCCTGCATATTCAATTGAGTAAAAAAACTAGCTCAAAATTAATTACTTCTTCGAAAAAACCCAACGCTTTCACTAGAAATAATCATATTTTATAAATTTTTTTAATGTCACCAGAATTACGCAGCCCTACATCAGATTTAAATGAGCGAAACAGTTCTTTAAAATAAATAAATAATGATAATAAATAAGTGATAAGCGACATTTCGGATTCATCGTGCACAATGCAAAACGTAAATAAAACATGAACAGTTAAATAACTTTTTATCAAAGTAAATAAGGTCAAAAAGAGAGGGGTGCGCCAACGTCACCATCACAGAAGAACATCTCATTTTGATATTTTCCAGAAAATAACGCCACCTTTTCCAATGGAAATCTCCCCGAAATATTTTTCCACGCTTCCAGCAGATCCCACTAGCAGCTCTGACACGTCAGCCTCCCCTTTCCTCCATCAGCAGAAACGTCAATTAGCAGCCTTTGTTTTTGTCTGGTCGAGAACAATGGCCCATTTGACCAATCAGCAGCGAACTGACGTCCTCGCGCTAGCAAATGTGGCTCCGAACTGCGTTTCGTAGCGAGGAAACAAGGGAGGATGAACTTGGGAGGGAGGGGAGAAAAAAAGTGAACAATGAATAAATGAATGAGAAAATGTTTTGATAAAAAATGGAAATGTATGAAACCACGAAAGATTTGCATTTTTGCTGTCTGGAGAAATAACAAATAACGAGTTATAAGTGCAGAATCATTTCTGCGGTTTTAAAAATTAAAGAGAGAAGAAAAGCGTGTTTGGAATAAAATCGTGTTCCTTTTTGTTGTTTTCGAACAAGCGCGCATCATGTATAATATTATTAGTTCTTTTCAATCTGTTTTAATGACGTTAAATCAGAAACCAAAAGTCGAGAAACAACGTTGATATTTAGCACAATTAATATATCAAGTATGAAAGTGAGGGGTATCACACATACACACAGCAGTCATTTTTAGTTTTAAGCAAATCATTAAGAAAACTTGTACAATTCAGCCATTTTAAACTTACCGCATGCGAAAATCCACAAAATTTATTTCTTGTATCCAGTACATTATTTTTTAATGGAACATTTTGATGTTTACTTTTTTTAAAAAAAAATATTCCTTATATAAAATCAGTTTTACAGTAGATACATAAATATAATGTGAACTAATTTGCGTTGTGTCTTTCCTTTAAATATGACTGACTGGAAAATCTCATATCTTTGCTTTTAAACATAAATTCTTATCATTAGACTTTTAAAGGAAACCAAAAGTAAAAATAAGTAAATAATTTTTAAAAAAGATGCGAAAATAACTATTTTAAAAAATATTCTCATGCTTTTTTTTCTTTTTTATTAGAATAATGAGTTTTAATAATGCAAAAGTAAATGCATTACCTAAAAAAAACTGCTAAAAACGTGCTTTGAATTTACAGTCGGCTTAAATTATTTAAATTAATACATTCTTTTCCAAACAGATATTAACGGGAGATGTGATTTAAAAAATTATTCATAAATAATGTTCATAGGCCTAAAATTATTCAATAATAATATTCATAATTTCATATTATTTATTCAATAATAATATTCATAATTTCATAATTATTCATTAATAATGTTCATAATTTAAAAACTATTCATTAAATCATATTATATATATATACGGTGGCGCACACACAAAAGGGGGTCAAGAGGTCGGACCCCCCCACTGTTTTTCCGATTGAAGTTTACATAATTCTAAGTATATAATACGTAATATTTAATTAAATATTGTTATTAATGATTAATTTTGATAATTAATGCTAATTATTTATTCAATAATTAGTTTTTACTGTGTTTTTCTGAAAATCGGCAAAATCAAAAAATAGAGTGATACAGGAATGGTGAACTTTCAATTTGGACCCCTTGAAAGTACCAGTATTGCGCTACTGTATATATATATTAAACAACAATCACTTATCAAATACTTCAATTCATCGTTAAATATTTTATTGATAGAGGTATGAAATCATTCGGAATATAAACTTCATCCATTATTACATATTTGCATAAGAGTTTACGAGAAAAAATTATATTTTCTTAGTGTATTGAGAATTTAAGTAATTTTAAACAAAAATTATTTACATAACTTATAATCCATATTCATTGTTTTTTTATCTCCCAAGTTCAACACTATACTCCAAAACCATTTTTATATTTTACACAGGAAATACTTATTTTGGTAGCATTTACCTAAAATGAGAATATGAAGAATAATAGTAAAATTCTAAACATATCTTTCTTCTAATCGTGTATTACGTTTATTGTGCTACATATACCCAAAGTAAAATGATTTGAAACAGCAGTTTATAGAATTTCACTTTCAGTTTTTGACAGTTTTCAATATTTTTAAGAATCAAAGTAACATATTTCAAACTTGACAAAACCATCAACTGACACGAAATTTTCAAAAAAATCCAGGATTGTATTTTGAATATATAGAATCAAATCTTGGAATCCGTTATAATATATACGTTCTCATTGAATTTCATTAATATCACTTAAGAAATGGCTTAAAATTCATTTCTCACTCGAAATTTTAAAAAGTTTTGTTTTTCTAATGCAATCCGTTGCAAAGAACACTTTCAGACTTACTTTCCTTGGACCTTTTCCTTGACCTCCCAAATACATGCGTCCCTATGCATTTTTTTGAATATCGAGTTCTGTTTCACAGAATGTCGCATTCACGTTTATTCTGATCCACGTCTTTTTCCCTATTTCTTGCCAAATCAATGAGTTTCCCTTTCTCCGTTGTTGCATGTCTTTCGAATTCATCGCATTTTCCCTCGGAGAGTTTTCTTCGGTCGTTAGCATTATTTAAGAGTTCTTTTCCTAACTACTAATATTAACTACTTGTTCGTAAGTTTCTATGATTTTTTTACCAGTGAAAGCCACGACATCCACACACTACGACCGCAAAATACATATCAGACAACCACAGCTTCTTCTTTACAAATCAGTTACGGAAACAGTTATCAATTAGACAGTAACAGAAAAACGATTCACCAAAATGAATAAACGATATTATAAATACCAAACGATTTACTTAAAATATACATAATTAACCCACCAAGCGATTTTTAATCAACCACTTGATTCTGAAAAGTTTTTATAGATTATCAAAAACAGTACCCCTTCAATATCATTCCATTTCTGTAAGAATAATTATCAGTTTTCATGATTTTCTCTAAGGTACAGTTCTTAGCAGAGCCTAATATTCAAGAGCCAAAACAAATGAATCACGTGATAGCAATGGGCTAAATTCATGACAGTTACATGATAAATGCAATCACGTGTACCAAAGTTGGCGAATTCAACCCGACTCAAATAGATAGGTTTTCATGTTGCAAATATCGACATCGTCCATGTTGTGTGATTATGCGGCATGTAAAGATCTATGATTACTTACGAAAGCGAATGCTCCGGTACTTTGTCCTTCGGGGGAGAAGAGGAAAACTGGTGCAAAATTACTTGCGGTTTTTGGTATACCACCTATAAGGTGCTTCACTAAAAAGAGATACCAACTTCCGGGGAATGTACTAGGTCTACAATGGTAAAATACCAAGCCACAGCCCCATTAGAAATAAAAATAACAATAAACTTATATGACTATGACGTTACATGAATTTAGTCTATTTGATTATTGAGCGAAATTTGACTACACGATTTGAACATTGAAAAGTTTACATTTTTTAGTTTCCATTTTGCAGTTTTAGCGGTACAATAAAATTAAAATTATAAACATATCAATAATCATTCGAAATTGAATTCTGACCACACAATCGATATACTTAATGATTTGAAACAAGAAATAAGAACAATTTTGTTTTAAATTATTTTTATTTTTATTAAATTATAATTAACCGGGAATTTTTGACATTCATTTTATGTGTGCGGTTCTATTGACTACTTTAAAACTGAACAAATGAAACCTTTGTGAAATGAAACAGCGCACAGAACAAACTAAGTAGAAATTGAATCGTATTTGAAATTCTCTGTAAGCCAAACTGCATTTTTTTTTAATTTTAAGCTATCTTATTTTTTAATAGAAAAACATTGTTTTTAAAAAATACTTTAATTTTACATTTTATTTCATTTTTATTTCAAAAATTCAGATTCCTTATTTTTATTTCAAAAATTCAGATTCTTCATTTTTATGCTTCATAAATTCCATTTTACTTTCAACTCTTCGACATATTGTAATAATCGTTATTTATTAATTAATGTATTCGGGATTTAATTTGAATTTTATCAACTACTCCATTTTAACTTTCTCGAAGAACTCAACAACACAATCCATAAAATGTGGAATATCTTGAAAAACGAAGAAACATTCAAACCTTTTCTTATTTCTAACATTACAAACTATTATTTTTATTCACACAAACAGAGTATCTCCCCTCCCCTCTCCCCAAATTACTATATTTACATATAATTATTTTAAAAAGAATCACACAATACATTCTTAAGATCCGAATAAAAAAAGTCAAAGAACTCGTAATCCTTTTTATACTGTTACATCACTGAACAACTTTAATTTCAATGGAATATCTCTCCGCAAAATAAATAAAGCTGACATAGATTACGGAACAAGACGGTTAAAAGGAGGGAAAAACTACACCGCCAAGTTAAAATTTGGAAAAGGAGGGAGAAAAAAACAATTTTTTTTTTAAAATTATAAAATAATCCAGCACAGTTACACTACACATCAAACATCTTCAAATAAGAAAGAGGGTGGGGAGAAAGAACCCTTTTCATCTTTCCAAAGATAAAAATGTGTTCTCTCCATCTAAAAATACAATCTTTATTCCTCTCTCTGTTGCACTTTCTCCTTTCCTTGAATAACCCCGCCTTCCAAGAATGACGTAACTCAATAGGGCGTCTACTGAGTGCGATTCCTTCGCTTCATTGGTTACTCACATCTCGACTGATAAGAGCAAGTTAAATTAATTTTGAAAGGAGAGAGTACATATACAAGACGTTGCTGAGGAGGGTGGTTAGGATGGACACTCAATTCTAGATCTTTTTCCACTTCTAAGACATTAGAAATAGCATTTGAGGGATCAAAACGCCAATTTTTTTAAATGTTGCTATTTTAAAGTAGATTTTTGGCCCAATTTTATTAAACCCATTATAAAAAAATAAAATAATTTCATAAATTGTATAAAAAGATATTCTTATACCTATACAGCAGGGGCCGAAAGCCTACGCCTTTTTAATGGACTAGCTAAAAGGGTTCGTTACATCTCAGAAAAGGTATAAATCAGGGGTCGGCAACCTATGGTCGGGCCATATGTGGCCCAAGGTGAAATCCTCAGAGGCACTCCACTACTCTATAAATTTGTCACTTTAAGAGTGCTTGGAAGTTGATAAATTTGTAAAAACCTTTTTTTTTTTTTTGAGAAACATCTTTAGAATTATTGTCATTTACGGAATGACGAAAAAAACTGAAAAACTGAAAAATATTTCTAAAGATAAATTTAAAGCTATCGTGTAAATCATTAAATACAGTAGCCCACTCAGAAGTTTTCCAGGGGGGGAGAGGGGGGTCCAGGGTCGAAAGTCCACCATTCTTGTATCATGCTCCTTTTGACTTTGTCAATTTTGGGGAACAAAAAAACAGTAAAAAACTAATTATTGAATAAATAGTGATAATTAATAAAATTAATCATTAAAAACAAATATTTAATCAAATTTTACGTATTATATACTTAAAATTATAATCAATCGGGAAAAAAATCCTGGGCTTTGGGGGGGTGGACCCCTAGGACACCCCCCTTGTGCGCGCCACTGATTGAATATCATTGTTGGATAGATTTTTGTTTGAAGAGAGAAAAAGGCATGGACTCTGCTTCCCGCTCTTTGGCTTCTACTTATCTTAGAAAAAAAAATCTATCCTCACATGAAAAAAATGTCGAGTCCGCAAAGAAATTGTTGAACAAATAATGAATGCTCAAAATCGTGTCCAATTGTAGGTCAAAACTTATACCCCTGATTTTGCGATATGAAAGTAGACGTATGCAAGCACTAGCTTCACGCATTAAATTTTTTATTTATCTTTTCATTTAAATATAATGAAGGGAAATACTTTTTATTTTATATTGTTTATTTCTTATTTTGGTAAATATGTTTAAAAAAAATTCATAATGTATGTAAATTTTAATTTTAATATTTGTTGAAGAATTATTTATATTTAAATATTATTTATTTTTATGTTAAGAAATATCTTTAAAAAGTGCAAAATTAAAAAAATATAAAATAAAACTATATAAATATCTATATTAGACCTCTGTTCTCTACCTGCATACGTTATCGCGGGAATCGAAATGTTTCAAAAATGTCCCAAATATAGGGGCCGCTGAAAGGGG
>BMAV01025159.1:0-88424 GCA_019973955.1 Trichonephila inaurata madagascariensis | reverse complement strand
CTTAATTTTTTTTGGGAGGTTTTGGGAAAATTTTTTTATTTCTGGTTTTTTTGGCGTTTTTGGTTTTTGGGGGAGATGGTGTGCTGGGAAACACACCCGGGGAAAGAAAGAAGACGACCTACTGAAGACCAACATTGAAAAAGGACTGATACACATTAAATCTTTCATAACTCAATTCTCGAGTTAGCATGGTGTGAAAGTCAAGAGATTTGTGTGTTTGCTTAGATGTCATTCTCGACATTTGACCATGGCTCAAGATGTTGATGTAAGCCCCAATATCCTTTATAATGTGTGATGTTTCTTCCCTCATTAAATATTTCTTAGCAACTGTCCCTATTATTGTATGAATTATTTTTTCTCTCTTTAAAATACTTATTTTTAAATAACATTCAGAAAACAGATGCTTTATAGTGTATTAAATGTTTAATATAAGAAAAGATTGCTTGTGCTCCTAACTGGATTCTTGGCTATCTAATCTGTTTTAAGAGTCAAGGAATTCTTATTTGTTAAGGGATATCAATCACGATTCTTTCTTTCCTGTTACGGACTAAAAAGCAAAAGCGTCTTAATGACGAACTGCAATTCCATACCTTTTTTTCGGACAGAAGTTTTGGACTGCTGCTTTTTAAAAAATTGCTGTAGTAGGAATAAAAGCAGATTCTGGAATATATACGAAAGAAGTTATTTTTCTTCAAGGACTTTTATCGTTCATTTTAAATAAAACTTATAGACATGTCTAAAAATACTAAAAGTTTTACTACTATTTTTTAAATGAATATATAGAGTTGAAAAGATTCGTTTTACTAATTTTAAAAGATTCATGCTTCGTGCGAAATTCATTTTTGAGCATCTGTATATCTTTGAAACGAAAATTTGTTTCTGAAATTAATAACTTAAATTTTAATCTTTTATAAAGATACCATAAGATTCAAATTACATTGTAATAGTAAATTCACAATAATAACATACCTTAAAAGTGTCTTACATACAAAGTATAGATGTAATATTCTGTAAAATAGATACAAAGAATCCATTACTCAAAATTTTATCTATTACACTTCAATTAAACAGAATAACTTTTAATGTAATTTTACACTTTCATTGTAAGTTTATTTTTACCATAATAAATTTATAATCAGAGGTTTTTGTTGACTGTTTCAGTAACGTTTTTGCTAAAAAATGTATATAGTTTATCCCGACTCATGACTAGGGATTGCAATACCGGTATACCGGGATACCGAATGGATTTTTTAGCCATTGTACAATTTTTTTACCGGTATTCAAAATTAAAAAAACCGGTTTTCGGTATTTTTAGGTTTTTTTTAAATTTTCTCCCTATATATTAGTGATCGTCAACATAGCAAAATAAAAGTACGTGTTTGTTTTTATCTCTCCCTAACGAGCGAAATTAATTAGACTGGGAGTATAAAGTTGTATCGCACAGTCAAGAAGTGATAAAATAAGTGAATCAATCCCAAAAAAAAAGGGGCCAAATATATTCAATTACAGCTCAGAGTGATGTTGCACACGCGCAGGATTTGTAGTCTGAAATTCGTATTTGTGAAAACAAGGTTGTAGTTGTGAAGAAAGTTCGTAAAATTTCGAAATTTTTAAATTGGTGTCTTCGTTATTCACATTTTATATTTGCAGGTAATTTTTGCACAAAATTGTGTTCCAGGCTTAATGGCAGTACAATTGATGCATTATGATTTTTATTATCACATTTCAAGAATTTATAATAGTACCACAAATGGAATAGTGATATATACACTTTTTGGGATTTAAATAAATGAGATGCTCCCTTACTTTTTTGTGATTCTTTTTATTTACTCTTATAATTTATAAGTCACAAATTGTTTTTTGTGTTATTTACATTCTCTAATAAATTTGGCAAAGAAAACAAAGAAACAGCTGTATTTTTCTAAAATTTCTAATACCGGTACTAAAACCGGTATCCCGGTATTAAGATCTAAAAATTACCAAATACCGGTATTGAGCTTTTGGTCCGGTATTGCAATAACTACTCATGACTTTAATAAAAAAATACATTCTTGAAATTTACAAATTAAAATGCTGTATAGATGAAAAAATAAATATTTACGTGCAAAAATTATTTTTCATTCAAGTTCTAATAGTAATAAAATTAACATTCCCATACTTTTATTATTCACGAATTTTAAACCACAACATTAATATACTTCCTAATTTGTCAACATGCTACCTTAAAAATCAAAATAAAGCAAATCTCTTTAAGAATAGTTAATTTTGACAAAATAATTCTAGATATACAAAAGCTTATGCCTGATTAATCGTATTTTAAATCAGAATTTTTTAATCCTGAAATATACACTGGTGGCCGAAATGTAATTAACAAACACGTTTTTTGCAATAAATAGAAGTATCTATCTACCACTAGTTTTTTTAAAAAGTGACATTACATATTTTCATAGTTTGATTAATAAAACAATTTCAATTTATGCGTCTAATGTATGAGTAATAGTTAAGACAATTTTTTCTTCTCTTGAATATTAATTAAAAAATATTTCAAATTATTAATCATATAGTACAAACAGCAATAAATTAACTCTATAACCATCATTAAACAATTCCTTAAACACAATTATAAAATTAATATTTACTTTCATTTCTAAATTTATTTTATTAATGAACCAATTTGAAAGTTACGTACTAAATTTTAGAATTTAGTAACAATATTTAGCTCGCTTTATTACAATTTAATTCGATACGTAATCTTTATTTGTCACAGTAAATATTTTCTTAGGATCTTTACTTTAAAAATATATATCTGTGAAGGAATAATATCCAATTAGATATTTTAGGGAATTCACATTTATTTTGAAGTATGAAAACCATTAACAAAATGTTTCTAAGCTTATTCTATAAACTTTCAAAGATAAACATTATGTATTCAAATTAATGAACTATATTTAGTCACCAAGAACTTATTACTTTAACCACTGTATAAATGTTTTAAGGTATAAGCTAAACGTTTTATTTATTTATCAATATATTTCAAAAATTTAAATTATCTGTTTTAATCTTCAGTGTCCAAACAATTTCTGTTTTGCAAGTGGGGTATAATAGAGAAGAGGAAATTAGTAAATAAAGTTATGTAAGTTGGAAAAATTGGAAAGATTCGGAAGTTAGAACAGGAAACTTTTATGATCTAATTGAGCGGAGAAGATTTAAATCATAATTTTCAAAGCGACAAATCCTATTTGAAATTTTCACAAAAAAACAAAATTAAAGAAGACCGAAGAAGAATCATAAATGCTTTGCGAGACAAAATATTAAAATTTAATTGCATTAACTATTTGAGTTTCAAATTTCACTTTCATTTATACAAATTATAAATAGACAAAAAGGAAAAGAAAAAGCAATAAAAAATAACATAAATTAAATTCATATTTCAGCAAAATAAGAATAATATACTCAAGTGATATAAAACTTTGCTTTGGGTTATAGAGAATGAATAAATTGGGACTGCACCTATCTAACATTTTGACAATAATTCGATAAGTGATATTGATTTCTTATACTGGGTTCGATCCAAAGAATATAAGTGATAAAAAATTTAATATACAGAAGCGTATTTTTTAACACATACAATAAAACCTCCATTAATCTCTATGACAAACACATTTTAACATAAAAAAACAAGATTTTTTTACAAAATAATAAAAGCTTGATTAAATTTTTAAATACATGATCGGATGATAATAAAATATGCGGTCTGGTGTTAAATTACCTCAGAAATTTCAGAAAATATTTTTTCATTAAAATATTGAAAAATTATACTTTTTAAAAAAGAAAAATAAGAGGAAATTTCAATAGAAAGAATAAAAAAGGAGTTGATATGTGCTTAAGTAAAAACAAATCCATTTTCTGTTTAATCTAAGGTTTTATTTTTTTTTAAATTGGTGAACATGTAAGGACATGAGTTAACACTTTTTTAATAAGTACTATATATCACGCATAATTAATTATTCAATAATTAATTAAACCTTCACATAATTAAAAGTATTATGAAGCCTTTAGCTCTTCATAAATGAAATTCACATTTTTATGATGCACATTTTTTCACGCACATTATCAGTTTACTTTTCTCTAACATGAATTTTCAATTAAAGAATAGTTCGAAACCTTATTTCTCAATGAAATATTTCTTATAAAAATCCAAAAGTTTAAATGTTTCGAATATCTTTTTTTAAATGTAGCGGGTGAATGTGTGTGTGCATGTGTATGAGTAATAAATAAAATAAATAATACATTAAATATCCTACAAATCAGAGGAAGCTTAAATTCTAAAATGAGAAAAAAGAACAAATCAAATTAAAAAGGAAAGTCAATCAATGATTTAAATTGAAATAAACGATGTTTTTTAAAAGTGTCATAGACTTAGGGCAGTGAAGTAGGGTTCAACTTGCTTTATATGCCAGATTAAGTGTCGTTCTCGCCACTTGACCGTCGTTCAAAATGTGTGTGTGTGTGTGCGTGTACGTGTCTGTGTGTGTGTCTGTGTGCTGAAACTTATCATGAATGGAAAATAACTGGTTTTTTATGTCTAAGGGTTTATTATGGAAACTCGGCAAATGAAGAAAATAATAATAAGGAACAATTAAAACTGTAAACATGATTTAAGAAGTTTTTGAGGTGTTTAGTAGCCTGAACAAATTTGATGGAATGATACAAAAAAAATATGTATATTATTTAAAAAATTTTAAAAATACTAATGTTTTGTTGTAATTAAACAGCAGTTTACAGTAATATTTAACTTTATTATTATTATTTTTATATTTTCTTATAATGGTAAAAGTATTTAAATTTATATACAATGCCTTCAGAATAAATAAAAAGATATAACAATCCTGACAGAAATGCTATATTTGATGTTGAAAAACGTAATTTAATTAATAATATGCCATTGTCACCTTGTGCAAACAAGAATTGGATATTAATCAATAGAAAATATATATATGATCAAATAAGAGTCGAAAATATTTCGAATTTAGGACAATATTATTTTTGGCCAACTGCAGATTTAATACATAATCTTTCCAACATATGTGCGAATCTTATATGTTTAAGAGTATATAGGCATCTAAGCATCTCTAAATGTGATTAGTGACAACTAAATTTAGAATAGCCACTGAGATCTATTTCGAATAATTAAGTATAGCTCAGCTTCATTGATTAAGTAGAGAAAAATAAATCTATAAATAAATTATACATTAATAAAATTTTTAAAAATGACAATAGTTTCTAGAAATTAACTTGTGCTATTGGAAAATTAAATACGGCACTCTGAAGAGAAATAAAAAATAATTAGAATAGAGCTTCAATTTAAATTAAAAATAAGCTTTTGATATTTTAATATGAAAAAGAGAAACCTCACATATAGAGTGGCTTGATAAAAAAGGATATTTACGATACACAAAAATGGTAAGAATACTTATAATTAAAAAGTTCAATACATTGCAATTTATTTATCCATGATTAGTCCTTGAATTAAAATCGTAAGTTTACTGAAAATCAAGGAAATATGTTTCGTATCTAAAAACGATTATTATTTTTTGGTGTCAAATTACACCCCAAATCTTAAATATTTCATTTACTGTAAATTTGCCAGTTTAGAATTTTTAACTATTTTTTATAGACGTGTGAGAGAAATCATGCTTCTTATAAAATTTCATAGAATGATCGTTTGTATATTGCTTATTATATGGGCCACTTTTCAAGCCTCGTATTTTCACTACATGATATTTAGATCTAATATAGTTTGCATATAATTCTTATAAATCATTTAATATATATTTTGAAAGGAAAATATACATTTTAAATGGCAAAAATTACTTGTTTATATATAAAACATATTTTATCAAGTTAGGTAATCCACAGTAGTTTTTATATAAAATTCCATAAAATACAGAAAAGAATAAATCACAAAGACAATAAAATATCGTTTATATAAGAGCATTAAAAATTAAAGATCCAAGTTATCAAGTATGAAATCCTTCAATCGTATACTTCTTATGCATACGTTTCTTCCTTATATTTTAAATAATAAACGGCAATTAGAAAAGTATCGGTTTTAACTTAAATATTTCCTCTCTCTTTCTCTTTGGATAAATTTTTAACCGCTTTACACTTGAACTTACTAGTTTCTGAAATATTTTACTTCCTTCTGATAATTAAAATGGATCAAAACCCATGATGAAAGCATTTAATTGCTGTCCTTAAGCATAGCAATTAAAAAAATAACTAAAATCAGTTCTGTTTTAAAGAACTCAATTTTTAAAAGATTAAAGGAAATTTGAAGAGCAGCAAGTTTCTCTTCCGAATATTCATAGAAAAAGTTTAAGGTTACTACCATGGATCATTTTGAAAAATGTCATTTAAAACTTGTGAAAATGATACAACTGCTCGCGTTGCACAAGAAGCGAGTCTGGGTTCTATTAAAAATACTAATAAGAATATTTCTAACCGCCATCAGTTTGGATTGTTTTTGAAAGAAGTACTCAGTAGTTGATGCAATTGCTTTTTAAATAAAGTTATTTGAACATACTGAATTTTAAATGACTGAATTGTTAAATGAAGTATTATAATTGTTAAGTTTGTGCTTTCTAACTAAACTGCAAGTGTATAGAATAACCTGCTGCGTCATTTTTTGTACATATCAAAATGAGCCAATATTATGTTTACTCAATGATTTAAGAGTATGACAGTGCTTCTGAGAAACTTTCAATATTTTCTACCCAATATGCAATCATAATTTTCATCGCGCCCCACTTCCTTACAATAACAATGTATCGAATTCAATAATACTATACTTTGACGCTAAAGCTACAATACGACTTTAACTTCTTAAGGTATCCTACTACGTTCGTAACAGTGAATTTACAAAAGGGTATAAATAGATAATATTTCTGATATTTAGTGTTACTTCGCTTAGAAAATGTATATAAAATTGTTTTAAGAATAGTATTACAATAAAAAATTGTTTAAGTACAATATTTTGGCAAAAAAGGAACATAGAATGACCCATTTTCAAAATGTTCTCCTTTTGTAAAAAAATGCTTCTATTATAATAATATTTTGCTTGTACATATCTCACACCTCTGTACAGAGGCTCAACTAGAATTTTTGATATATATAACTTAGAAGTGTGTTTATCTATGTTTTACGACAACAGAGGGGAGAAACTTTAAGAAAAAAATGCCAATAACTATTTCAATGGGTTGTAACTCTGAAAATAATATGAACTTTTCAAAACTCGTAGTTGAGCCTTTGTTCAGAGGTCTGAGCTATATACAGGCAAAATATTATTATAATAGAAGCATTTTTCACAAACGGAGAACATTTTGAAAAAAGGTTATTCTATTAATTTTTTGCCGCGAAATATTGTATTTAAATAAAAAGAAATTTGTCAAAATGTCCTTAAAACAATTTTATACATGTTTTCTAATCTAAGTGACACTAAATATCATGAAAAGTTTTCATTTATGCGCTTTTTTAAAATCACGGTTCCGAATGTAGTCGGATACCTTAAGTGCCAGTAATGTATACTAATGTCTCTCTCACGCAAAGCGTTAATTGCACCGGACATATATATTCACAAACGTATATTTCACAGGAATTGCTTATTTGTTCCTTTCTTCCTCCCAATGCATCACATACGCTCATCTACGTAGAAAACGGGGGGCATTGGGAAGCGAATTGCACAACTTTTTATCAGCAGTTAAGGCATTAATATGCACCGTACAAACTATCAAGTGTTAATTTTTGTATCTAATTTTATGTATGATGCACCCATGGAGTCGCTGGTAATTATTAAGTTGGTTCTTATAGTATTATTAAATTAATTATGAAATACAACGTGCAGTACTGATACCTTTTTAAATTTACTATAACAGTGTAAATGTGTATTTTATTTTTTTTATTATGACCGAATATATTTTGTTTGTTTACTTTCAGTAAATGAATTTTTTTAAAAAAATAATCTTCTGTTCACAACTTTTCAATATGCTCGCACCTTCTCGTAGAATCATTACGCCTCCCTAGGAAGGCATGCCCCACAGTTTGAGAAACATTGGTGTATGGTATCATCCTTGTAATAAAGTGTAAAAATTTGACAAATATTTGTAAAAATTTTCAAAGAATATGTATACTTAAACCTTTTCTTACCATGTAACCACAATTGGATACACGCTACGTATAGCGCAAAATCCCATTGTAATCTCTTGTGAATACATGGCTCATGTAACTGTACAGCCAGTGCAACTAGCACCGTAGAAACTATAAAGAATATTTTCTTTTATTGGGATTGTATACAATTACAAAAGCTAAGTTACAAAATATCTAAGTCGCAAAAATTTGAAAAAATAGGAAAATTAAATTTAAAATTGCAAATTTTTGTGAAATTTGCTTGAAATGTCCATTGGGACGAAAAGCTTTTCCACGTGTCTTACAGAAATGTATCATCATTTTCGTTCCATTTCTTCATCTTCTTCATTTAAAATAGATAAATTCGTATCAGAGTCATTGTCGTATTCATCAATTTCCACCAAGTATTCGCATTCAGTATCACTTTTCTTGAAATCCAATGACGATGTCATACTCACAAGAAAAAGTAAAAATAAACAACAAAAAAAAATAGTTAAAAAACTTTAAAAATTACGACCAATCATGAACATACGTGCGTCTTTGTCAATCTCAAAAGGAAAAATAGAATGTCCGTCTTAACGTCAAGGTCAGTATCTCTAGAAATATGGGATTCCGGAGAAAACTAAAAAGTGTAGTCTGGTAAGCAAGGGGTTAAATTTACTTATTAATGTTAAAGTATATGATTATATAGTATAAAATTAAGCATAGCAAATTACGATATTTAGAAAGAAGAACATTAGTTGTTTCATAATAATATTTTCTTTAAACATGTGTATGGATTAAAAGTGAAATATATTTGGAACGTAATACGCACACACTGCATTTTTTTTTTCAAATTAAACTTCATCAAGGATACGTTTTTAAAGGCAGGAAACATTTGTACAATACACATCATCATGTACAAAAAGAAAATTAATTTTTTAGATCTTACAAATAAATATAAATTAACAGCCAAACTTTCAATTCATTCAATATCAGTTTGCTTGAAAATTCATTGGTTCCGAATAAAGTTATTTACCGTCAATTTGAAAAATTTTCTAAGTACATATATAAGATTACTTTTTCAATAATAGTTACTTTAAGATTATCCCTGTTACGGTTTTTAATTATCTTATAAAATAAACTGTATTTGACAGAGGTAATTACTTCTTTTTCATTCCAGTATATGTAAAATATCTCAAGACATTGAAATAGCTTTACAAGAAAACAAGCACTTATTCATTTAAGTTATGCTTTCTTTTTCGTAACAAAGTTGTGCTTGGAAAAGAAAAACAAATTTATATTTCTTCCATATATTTTGAGTTAACTATAATTTCTACTACAGATTATTGATTACATAAATCCTTTCAGTGTGTTTATTTAATGTCCAACTTTCTAAATTAGCTCACTTTGCAAAATAATCACACCGTTTATCCATATCCTTCAAATGATATAGAGATCATTGAAAATCAAAAGAAAGTTTTGAAACTCTTAAATAAAATCACTTTTCAAAATTTAATAAATAATGCTCTTATATTTCATGACTAATAAAAAATCTTCAAGTAATTAACTTTAACATAAGTCTATTAAATTAAAATGTATCACATTAATTATGATATCACTGTTTCAAATGTAGAAACTCGAAGCACAAATATTATCAATATATGAGGGTAGTTCAATAAGTAGTTTGAAAATGATGGCACTTGGATCAACAAAAATTCATCATGACTCACTACACAACTATCTCTGTCTCAGTTTTTTTCATCATATGGTTTCATTTATATTGTCAAATGAAGCAAGACACTTGTATTTTTATGTAAAAAGGGGAAATGTTGCAGGATAAAAAAGTTGAAGGATTTTGTGTCTTGACTAGTAATGTCTCATGCGTAAAAAATAATGACCAGTGGCTATTTAAATTGTGACTTTTGAGAAAAACAAAACATACTCTCAAATTTCAGGATGTTAAGAATACATTGAAGCTAGGTCGGAGTAAAAAAATAAGTAAAAACTTATGAAAAATTTACTGATGCCCCCATATGAACCAGTTGAATCAGCGGATAAGCTCGCATAACGATTTTTTTTTTTTATGTGCGATGGTAATCTTTTTAGATGTTAACCTAAGAAAGATAAAGACAAAAGACTCGGAAAATTGATTTGTAATAGTGTTCCTTCGCGTATGATCAGCCATGGGGCAAATAAGTGATGCCGACCAGGCGTAGAGTCCATTGTTAGCTGCTAGTCCGAAGTTACCTAGCCATCAAGTGGTGTAAATGAATATTAGAATAATGGCCCAATGCGCCATGCTGCCTAAAGAATAGTTATTTTATTGGGGTGGGAAAAATAAGAATGCTTTCTGGTAAGAAGACTATGAACAACTCTACAGAGTCTACTGTAGAACTACCTAAGAGACAAGACAGGTAAAAAGTACACTCTCTTCCAAAAGTTAAGCACGGAGAGGAAAATACTAATTTCCGGAAGCCAATAAGAATTGAAGAGGATGCAATTCGCTGCAGAGGTAGATGGAAGTATGCAAATATGCTAGGTAACAGCAAATCGTGCTTTCATGTCAAGAAATATGCAAAAAAAGCAGTCTTATAAGAAGCCAGCTTTATGAAGGGTTACAGAAGTTGATTGTAAGTGCTGATAGAAGGTGTTTAAAACTTCCGTACAATTTGTTTTCAAAACATACGTGTTTCTATGACTTCCAGAAAACGAATGGAAGATTCTGAGCTCTGGCGTGCTGTGGGGCGCATTGAAGCAGGACAGTCGATCACAGATGTTGCTCTTTTCTTCGGCGTTCATCATTCTGTAATTTCACGTTTATGGAAACAATTCCAAACCCTACAGACAGTTGTCCGAAGGCCCGTAGGTGGTTGTCCAAGGGTTACAACCTCCGCTGAAAATCGATATATTGCTATTGTAGCCTAGCGACATCGCAGAGCACGATTAAGCTCCACACGTGTGAAATCTATGGTTAAGACGTCCATTGGTAAGGTTATATCTGCAGCTACTGTACGCCGAAGATAACATATGAATATACTGTATGCCAGGGTACCTCGAGTTTGTGTTCCTCTATCCGTCCAATCAAGAGGGGCACGATTAAAGTGTCGACGGGAACATGGTAATTGGACTGTGTCTGACTGAGGCAATGTCATGTTTACTGATGAGTCAAGATTTGCTCTGGAGCCAGATGACAAGCGTATAAGAATATGGCGTAAACAAGGAACACGCAATCAGCCCCAAAACATCACCAAACATTACGCATTCCGAGGTGGAAGCATTATGGTGTGGGCAGGGATTTCATTAGGATACCACACCGACCTGCACATCTTTAAACGGGGCTCTGTGACGGCTATCCGGTATCGAGATGAAGTCCTAGAACCCATTGTGAGATTGTACACTGCAGCAGTTGGCCTTACTTTTGTTTTAATGGACGATAACGCACGTCCCCATAGAGGTGACATCATCGATGACTACCTGGAGAGTGAAGGGATTGCGCGTATGGCGTGGTCAGCATATTCACCCGACCTTAATCCCATTGAAAATCTGTGGGATGCTCTCGGCCGTGCTGTACCTTCACGTTTCCCACATCCAGCCACTCTTATTGACCTGGAAAGTGCTCTACAAGAAGAATGGCGATTGCTTAATTCTGCGGCGGTTGACCACCAAATTGAAAGCATGGTCAGAAGGTGTAAACTTTGCATATAGATGAGGGGGATCCTACCCTATTAATGTCCTTTTTCATTTTATGCTGTTTATTTTCACTTTATGCATAATTCTGTTTAAGTCTCCAGTATGACATTATCTGATAACTTACAAAAATTTAATATTGTTTTCATTTCTGTATATAATTATTAATTTTGTTTTATGTATAAATATATATGCTACTTTACTGCCAAATTTTGTGTCAATCAAAGCAGTATTTGTTGATTTTTTGCATTTTACATCTTCGTGCTTAATTTTTGGAAGTGGTCAGTAAATAAGGAAGTAAATCAGTGTGCGTTTAGGGATAACGATGGTTTCTGAAAAAGATCAATTTTTAAATCGATTCGAATCTTAACCTGATGTATCGATTTACAAAAAAATTGAGGCCTAAAAGATCGATTTGTAAAAAATCAATTTTTTTGCAAGTCTACATTTACAATGTAAATATAAATTCATTTTATGAAAAACAAGAAAGAGATGCCATAATAAACGATAGCTTATCAGTAAAATCAGGGAACATTTATTTTCGAAATGTATTTGTTGCATTAAAATGTTTAGAAAATAGATAATAAAGCTTATAGTTCCCAATGCTTAATATCTAAGCTTTTTAAAAACAACAGTCTGTCAAGTCTACTGGGATCTAAGTGGTTCCGCTCATCACTTGCGATGTTGCCGGTAATCGAAAAAAGGCCCTCACAAGGTACAGATGATCCAACGATACTCATACACATCATGGCTATTGAGTGAACGTGAGTTTTTTTGTTCTTGCCAGTAAATTAATCCTTTAACCACCAACACCGTAGTATAACGGGTTTTAAAGATTGTGCATACAAATAATTGTAAATTATTTTATGGTTTTTACAAAACAGAAAAAATCGAATGTCGATTTTCTAGGATGAAATATCGATTCACTGAATCGATTCAGTGCTACATATCGATTTAAAAGATCAATTTTTTTGGCCGAAGAAATTGATTCTTCGATTAATCGATCTCAGATTGTGACGTCTCTCGCGTCTTTCTGATTAACATAACTCCTATGTTCTTTGACGGCCACGATTAATGGGAAAACCTTTCAACCCAATACCAAGAAGAGAAACGGATCGAATATGTAAATGAGATATACTATAAAAGGATAGTGCGGCAAACATAGCAATAGCATGATAGCATAGCGTAGCAGGCTCAGAGATTGTAGTGCGGAATCATTCTGATCCCAAAAGCGTGACAAAGCTTGAGTGTGAAATCTTGCGGACCAAGAATAGGCAGTAAAGGGGAAAGCTGCATTGCGGGGTCAAGAATCTTCAAAATATAAAAATTAAAGATTATATTCTCTAGGTCAAGGGACCAGACTGGAAGGTAATATTAGATATAAGTAATTGATAACAGGATTATTTAGGATAATTGAGGATAAGAGAATCTAATTGCGTGATCTGACTTAAATACGTGATTTACTTTGGGCTCGACTCTCACTTTGTTAATAATTGTCAAAAATTAAATTTAGTATTATAAGTTACTCTTAATAAAAAGTTGGCATGGTAGAATTACATGTCTCATCATTTTGATAATCCACACCTCCTAGCTTACACTTGGAACCGGTAAGACATGGTCATCACAGGATGACATGTCTCAATGGCACCGAACGTATTTAATTCTGGGTTAGGTAATGTAGGTGGAAATACAATTCTACTGCAAAATGTACTTTTTAGGGTCGGAGAATGTTGCAGAGTTCATTGAGTGCATCGACAATAATATTCAGTTACTTGAAATCCCAGTAATCTGTCATGTGCTTAAAAAGAAGAAGTCATCTCAGGAAGGGGCTCAAGATTGAGTATTCGATATTTGGTTCGTTGTTGAGGTACAAAAATACAGCCACGGATTTTGCACCAGCTCAAAGAAATGATGCTTGAAGGCTTTTCCCGCGATCAAAAATAAAAGAACTACAGTCGGAGTTTTGCCTTAAATGTCACAACAGGGAAGAAATGGGGAGGCGACTGATTTTGTATATAGATTATTAAAATAGAGAAGTTTAGCATTAGGAATGTCCCAAGCAGACTTAGTGGATCATATTTTAGTTCGACTCGAACCACAGGTACAGGACTACGTGGAAGTTAGAAATCCACAAAATACGATACAACTTTTAGAAGTCCTGGCTAAATTCGAGAGAGATATTCTTCACAAATTACAAAGGGGTTATCAGAACCATAATGTAGAAAGACGAGGTCAAAATGCGCATAGGATGCCTAATTTTTGAAGCTAATGGTAGAAACTGGAGGAATTCGGAAATAAGGGTAGACCAAATAACAGAAATAGGTTTTACGAGAATAGCCGTCAAAATAATAGGGTTCGAGAGGAATAGATTTAATAATAATGATCAAAGATTCAGCAACAGGGTTACTCATTTCGAAATAGGCGAAATGATAATTTTAATAGAGGGACCGTAGAAATAAGGGTTCAGTGATAATTTCAATCGGGCGATAGGACCAAAGGGGACGATTAAATATTGTAAGGTTAATGATCAACCTCAAGAGGTGTCGACAAGAGAACAATTAGACTTTCTCCAATATGTATAGCACCTGTAGAACTTCCACACGTACCTATATTATTAAATAACACATTTTTGAAAGCGCTATGGGACACCGGAGCAGATAAATCTTTTATATCGGAAGAAGTATATAGAAAATATTTTTTCTATAAACAAATAAAAAAATCGCGAGCCCAGGTAATAACAGCACAGGGTGCGGAAATGCCAAAACAGGGGGATTGTAGAAGTGAAAATTAAAGATCGAGACAATTCGAAAGAAATGTGGTCATTTCATGTGTTGAAAGATTTAGAATACCCATGTATTCTGGGTATAGATTTCATAAGTGCGTCAAGAATAGTATTAGATTTTAATCAAAAATCGTTGAAAATTCAGATTCTCAAATAAATAAAGATTGGTTGAGCCAATTAAAGAGGGAAAAAGTTGAGATAGATTTATCTAAAACAAAATTGGGGAAGTAGAAAAACAAAAACTACAAAAATTGTTTAGTAGTTTTAAAGGGTTATTTTCAGATAAACCAGGTCTTACTCATGTCTTATACCATGAAATTGACACGGGAGATAACCCACCAGTAGCTTCAAGGCCTTATAAGTATGATCGCACTAAGCAAGCAATAATAGATTTTCACATACAAAAATGTTACAAGAGAAGCGATTGTTCCAATTCAGTCCCCATACGCGTCACCTGTTGTATTATGCAAGAAAAAATAATGGGTTACCGGATAATCCGGAAGCATATAGATTTGCAGTAGACTATAGAAAATTAAATTCGTCACAAAGTATCCGCATTACCGCTACCGTTAATAGATGATTTATTAACGAACATACCATATACAACAATAATGTCATCTCTTGATCTAAGTGGGTATTTTCAAATGGCAGTAAACCCCAGCGATATAGTTAAGACCGCATTTGTAGTAAAAAGTGGCACATATGCTTTCAAGCGGATGCCATTCGGTTTATCAGGAGCAGCTCCCAATTTTCAAAAGCAATTGACGCAATCACAAACCGGTGATAGGGAAGTTTGTGAGTGTTTACATGGACGACGTTATCATCGCGTCTCCATCATTCTCACCATGTTGAACATTTAAGGGAAGTTTTCGTTTGTTAAAGGATGCGGGATTGACATTAAATAAGGAAAAATGTAAATTCGGGTGCGATGAATTGAAATATTTGGGATTAATTATTAGTAAAGAAGGAATTAAAACGGATGAGACAAAGTTTAGAGCTATACAAGAGATGAAACCACCCCGTAACTCAAAAGAGGTATCTAAGTTTTAGAGTATGTCACAGTGGTACGCAGAAATTTATTAAAAATTATGCGGATATTTGTGAGCCACTTTATAATCTTAAGCGAAAATTTAAAAATTTGTCTGGTCAATGAAGCACAAGGCATTCGAAGAGGTCAGGAGGCGGTAACAAAGCGCCAGTTTTAAAAATTACAAACTTTCAGGAACCATTCGAGTTATTTACAGATGCCAGTTCGATTGGTTTTAGGAGCAGTACTAAACCAACAAAAAACAGACCAGTCGTATTTGCGTCACGTACACTGAACAACGCAGAGAGGAATTACACAGTAACCGAAAGAATGTCTAGCAGTAGTAGGTGAACAAATTTAGAACATATTTAGAGGTATTACCAATTAAGGTAATAACGGATCACGCCGCATTAACACGCCTAACACATGGCAAAAATTTATCGAGTAGGATGATTAGATGGGCACTAAAGTTAGCAGAATTCAATATAGAATGGGAACATAGACCGGGAACTCAAAATACGGTAGCTGACATTCTATCAAGGAATCCAATTAATAATTATAATGGTGATAAAAATTAATTGTTAACCATAATCAAAGATTTGGTACTTACTTCGCGAAGAACAATTAATAGAGGAACAGAAAAATGACCCAGGGTAGTCATATATATAGATATTTAGAAAACCCGGAAGATAACTCGGTTAATGCAACGATATGTGAGAGTGGTCCCACGATTTCCGTTTAATTGAAGGATTGTTATTTTATGCAGAAACACGCAACGTCATTAGGTGAAATGCGTGTATACATTTAAAATCTTTTAGGAATGAAATAATGAAGAATTTCATGACAAGCCAATAAATTGGACACGTCGGCAGATTTAAAACGTATCATAAAATTCCGGGACGTTTGTTGTTATTTCCGTACATGAGAAAAGGGTACAGTGATCAATATGTCTCTACGCCATATATTGCTTAGAAGTTAATAACTATAAAACGCATTTACCAGCTGGTCAGGAGTTTAAATCCAGTATATCAATTATCCGAATGAGATAGTGACGTTAGATTTATTAGGCCCGTATCCTATATCGAGAATAGACGTAACCGCTATATTTTGGTAATAACCGATCATTTCAGCAAATGGGCTGAAATTATACCTCTTAAAGGCCTCATCTCATTGTAATAGCCGGATATTTTTGATAACTTTATATCGCGTTATGGAGCTCCAATAAAATTAATAGTGATAATGGTCCCCAATTTATATCCGAGATTTTTTGAGCACTTAAGTGAAAGATTAGGCATAAGGTATGTGAAGACTGTTGCATATCGACCGCAAGCAAATCGGACTGAAAGAGTTAATCGAGATATAGTGCAAATGATTGCAAATTACGTTAATGATCAACATGATACTTGGGATCCAATTCTTGCATTGAGTTTGCTTATTCGATGATAGTGTTGTAGGTCGAAAATTGATTACACCATTCAAAAAACTAGTTATGATATCGGAAAGCTCTAAACTTAAAATTCAGATATACAGAAAAGCTTTAAAGCTAGACTAAGTACGAGGAGTAAACAGGAAAGGTGGGAAAAATATTATAATAGACGTAGAAAGGACATAAAAATAAGGTAAATGATTGGGTTTTATTAGAAACACACCCTGTAAGTTCAGCCGCTAACAAAGTATGTGCTAAATTTAAACAAAAATTTGAGGACCTTATAGAGTCTAGAAGTTAGGAACTTTAACAATATTGTAATATGGAAATCGGGAAAAGATTAACAGTTAACGTAGATCAAATAAGAATATATCGTCATAGGAAATGTGACGAGTCGAATTAGGAACAGGTATCCCCAAATAGTATAAGATCAAGTCAGGAAACTCGTACTTCGGAAAAAAGTACACCAAGGATTAAATGAGTCACAATATGGGAAAGAAAAAAATCTGCGGGGTGAAACGTAGGTTAGAAGGCAAAAGTTGGTAACCAAATCAAATCAATACAAAAAATACAGAAGAGGACCCATAAAAACAAATCACTGGTCAGATCACTACCTAGTTCAGTAGGGAATGAAAATAAAAAATAAAAAGTTTAAATATAACCAAGAAATAAAGATCAGGTATATCGGGGACAAGTGGACCACAAAGGAAGTGGCAAAAGAAAGGGGTAGTAATAATAATAATAATAAAAGACAAAATGTCATCTAGTACTATTTCCAGAGATAGAAAAGAGCAGGAGAGAATCAACTGAAGTTCCATTTGAAAAGTATAATCTAAGGCCACGACGGAGAACAGAGAAGAACCACAACCAGCCAAGAACACAATTGGGAAGGCAAGGAAAGAGGAGAAGACAAAGGAGATTACAAGCCTTACAACAAGAAATTCAGAACAAACAAGGAATGAAGAGTGATGACACCTCATCGTTGAATGTGAACGTGGGAGACCGAATATATATAAAAATCAGGTTGTATTGTTTCATTTTTTATGATCTTCCAACAAGTGGTCGGAAAAATTATTACAAGAAGGAAGTCTCGAGGCGGTGCTTAAAGTTATAACCAAGTCAAACACTACAATGAGTGTTCATTTAATTTTGGAACTTTTGACTGTTAAAAATTTTTTTTTTTTTTCTGAAAGAAAAACATTTGTATTCACATTTGTTTACTTCGATGTATGACTTCGTGAGATGCGAAAATTCCTTTGGTTATTTGTTATAATGGTTTATTGAAAAATGTTTGTAATTGTATAATATGTGTATATATATATGTTGTTGTATTGTTACACGTGATATGAGGCATGTGGTTCAGGGAAGCACTTGGCGTAGTCAAGGCACTAACAATAATAATAACGGCGCTGCGCGGCTCATTGGGAGTTTTTGTTGAAACCAGATGTAGGGATGGAGATAAAAATTTATTGTGATATATAAATAATTTATGTAAAATTGATTAATATTATGGATATAGATACTCAAATAGTTTTCATTTCAGGGAGACTGACCCTGAAACTCTCGAAAAGTATAACTTCAAAGTGTTTCCAGGCTGTTAAGAAAGGAGAAGTAATAGCTCCATATGAAGTGTTAGATTGGGTCTGCGCACCCAGAATGAGTAGTTTTTAAGTGTATAATATTTTAAGTAACGAATTGTAAAAGTGAGAGTTGGCACAAATTAAGCAGTAATTATTAATGTTAGCCCTGGTGTGGAGTAAAATTTATTGTCACGAGTTTAGAATTAAATTGAATATTAAAAATTCTAAGATGAGTAATGAAAATTAAAGTCAAGATAAATTTTGGAAATTATAAAAGTTAAATTTAAGATTAAATTGCAATGAAAATTAAAAGTCAAGATAGATATTGGAAATTATAAAAAGTTAAAAATTTAAGATTAAAATTTCAATAAAATTAAAGATCCAAAGATAGATATTGGAAATTATAAAAGAAAGTTAAAAATGATTTAAGATTAAAATTTAAATAAAACTCAAGAAAGCAGAAGAAATTTAGAAATAGAGATTTAGACACGTAATTTATTAAAAGGGCATTGAGAACCCTTAAGTAAATCACGTTTTTTCTTCTTGGAGGGTTGTGACGTCTCTAGCGTCTTTCTGATTAACATAACTCCTATGTTCTTTGACGGCCACGATTAATGGCAAAACCTTTCCAACCCAATACCAAGAAGAGAAACGGATCGAATATGTAAATGAGATATACTATAAAAGGATAGCGCAGCAAACCCTAGCAATAACAATAGCATAGATAGCATAGTAGTAGCAGGCTCAGAGATTGTAGTGTGGAATCATTCTGATCCAATAGTGTGACAAAGCTTAGTGTGGAATCTGGAGGATCAGAATTAGCTACCTTGCGGATCATGAATCTTCTTATATAGAGTTATAGATTATATTCTCTAGGTCAAGGGACCAAAACTGGAAAAGGTAATATTAGATATATAATGTGAATTAGATAACTTAAGGATTATTTAGGATAGAGGATCTAATTGCGTGATCTGAGCTTAAATACGTGATTTACTTTGGGCTCGACTCTCACTTCGAATTAATAATTGTCAAAGTACAATTTAAGTATTATAAAGTTACTCTTAATAAAAAGTTGTATTAGAATTATGTCTCATCGTGCGATTAATCCCACACCTCTAGCTTACGCGGAACCGGTAAGACATGGTCATCACAGGATGTCAATGTCTCAATACCACCTGGGCTGTCATGGTGCCACGGATCAATATTAGAGGCGACTGTGTATTATAGGCAATGGCACCCCTTATCATCACACCAGCCGTGGGAGCGGTGTGTCGCTGTAAAGCAAAGGCAGGATTGAGGCGTTCACCACGGGGTCTCCACACACGGACACGATTGTCATTACTCCTGAGATTAAATCTGAATTCGTCGCTAAAGACGACCTGGTTCCATTCCGCTGCAGTCCAGTTTCCTCGTGCGCGGCACCTCTCCAAACGAAGGCGTCGATGGGTGGACGTCAAGGGCAGCTCATGTAATGGGCGCCACGATCCCAAATCTCCTTGAGCCAGGCGTCTTCGTATGATTCGAGAAGATACAGGAGCCCCTAGTGAAGGTGCTCCCTGTGCCTGGATGTCGACCGATGAAGCAGTTGGCTGTACACATGCATTTCTTACGATGTGGCGGTTTTCTCGACGAATGGTCTGTCGAGGGCGTCTTGAGCCTGGTCTTCCTGTAAATGACATCTCTTGGATCCACTGGTCCCAACACTTCCTGACAACACAATCAGAGTGGCCTAATTGACGAGCTACTTGCCTAGCTGACCACCCAGCTTCCATCATGCCGATGATTCTCTCCATCTCAAACTGCGACAGCTGCTCATATTGTCTTCAAAAACGGCGTAATGGCATGTCTAAATCAGCTTTTCCTTTGTAAATGATTCAGTACACACAAACAAGCTTTGGTTATCTGTTTTATACTCCACCTGATAATGACGTTAAACGCCCTCTGCCGGCTATACGTAATGCGCAATCGCGCTGCATTTCTAATCATTTGCATATCTCCTCGACATGCAATTAATGCTTGGTGTGCTAATTTTTTAGTCCGTGAGTGTACTTAAAACGGTTTTCTAAGCAACGGCATTTGACAAATTATAAGCAATAGCTCAATAAAACGAAGCTTTTACAATTTCTTGCCATATTGTAAAAGTATTAGATTCTTTTCTAATCATTGAATTTACTGAGAATCAAATCATTTTAATTTATTGACTATATTTGATACATGTATTCTAATAGAGGATTGCCTGAGTTTTGATTGTCAAAATCTCACTTTCAATTTATTAATCTTGAAATTATTCATAAAAATTAAAGTAAATTAAGAGGGAAGTCCGGAAACTTACTGTTTCGTTCTACTGCAATCACAGTGTTTGTTTTGCAATTTAACACTTAGGCACACACGTGCCTCTAGAGAGTTGATTGTCTCAGTCCAGCGATGTTATTATTTTCGGACTGTGTTGTTTTTATTCGTGTTAGTGAGTGTTCAAAACGTTTAAGATGGTTGCCGCGCGCGATTCCGCCGACGGCAAAGCGCGTTCTGTAATCCGTTTTTTAAACTCAAGGAAGCCAATTAAAGCCTCAAGTTGTTTGCTTACACCAATTTTTGCAGTAGACGTCTTGCGTGATTTTCGTTAAAATGGATAAACTTGAATATTGTGTGCTCACTAAATTCTTCGTTTTGAATGTGTGCGTGTGTGTGTGTGGATGTGAATGTAAAAAGTGTATTTAAATTTAATTATATTTGTGTAATTGATTCCAAACTCAAAATTCTCTCATTTAAAATTTCCCTCTTACTTAACATATTTATTCTACAAGATGTTTTTTAGAGTTGAAACATTTTCCCAACTCGCAGCTGATAGATCGACTTTTCAAGGCAGATAACATTACGCCATTCATATCCACATGTAAATCCCTAAAATATTGCAGGATCCTTTCATCTGACATCACGCCGACAACCATAGCCGGAAAGCAACATCTGCACCCCACCTGGAAGCCAAACTTTGAAGGGAATTCGAGATGTAAGAAGGTACCTCCCCAACCCAAGAGAGTGAACAAACAGACCGCTTGGAACACTTGAAAAGAGACGTTATGTTTTGTCCTCCTAGAAACGCATCTTCTTGTGCTGGTGCTCTACTGAACGATATGTTCCCCAGCTCTCCGAGACCACCAATTATGTATTCCGTTGTATTAAAACACTCAATAGTTTGAATAACTTGTAATGGTCTTACCCCTGGGGGCGCTTCCTCATCATCTTGTCGACCTGAATCTGTAAGAGGGAAAGGTGGATGACCAAGACTAACCATGATAAATCTAATTTATTATTAGCAAAGATAATATTCCAGAACAAGCAATCTATAAAGGGAACCCTTGGAGTGATATAAAGAGCAACAACCTTTGTGACATCTCTCGCGTTCTTCTAACATAACTCCTACGTTCTTTGACGGCCACGATTAATGGCAAAACTTTTCCAACCCAAATCCAAGAAGTAAAAACGAAGCAAAAATGCAAATAAGATAACCTTTAAAAGGATAGAAAGTTTAGTGAGCAGGGATGGCAATTTAGAGAAAGCTTAGTTCGGAAAAGGTGAAAGTGTAATTAGAAGGCCTACCAAGGAATCACGGAGATCCCGCCAATTGTACAAGGTGCATACTATTGCACTCGAGCCTAACCTGAATATCTGAAGTTAATTGATCGTTGAGTATTCAACCAAGGTAGGAGGATTATATTCTGAACGCTAGTATAATATTGAATCGAGATTAGGCAGATATAAGATATTTATATTGATAAGTGATCTAATTGCGCGATATGAGTTAATTAAATCGGCGTACTTTGGTTTATTCTCACTTAATATAAGTTTGTGTTCGTTATCTAAGTAATTTAAGTTAGATTCTTAATAAAAGTCATATTAAGAATTATAGAATGTCTCATCCTTCCGATAATCCCACACCTCTAACTTACGCGGAAACCCCAAGACATAGCTATCGACAGATGGCCATGTCGCACCTTATGAGAATAAGCGTACGAAATCCGAATAGCTTAACGTTAATCAATCCTATCTTAATAATTCTAAATTCACTGATTTATTCTAGTAGTTAAAATCCGTCATTTAGTCAAGCGGCGTAATTCTAATTCTTACCGTATTGACACTGCTTTCAGTGGCTCCACTCCTTCTGATTTGCGATTATTAAACTTTAACTATATATACACTAACTAATTTGCATCTTATGGTTTCTTCATGAGAGGTATGGCTGTTAAATAACGCGACTGCTGGCCCAAAGATCCAAAGAATCTCCTACAGGATTATTAGTTGAAAGTCGCGTTAAGCCCCATCACGATCTTTAAAAAGTTAATTAAAATGTTAAGTAGTAAATTTAAAAAATTATGAATAGTTTTACTAAGCAGTAATGCAGCGTTTCTCAAACTGTGGGGCGCGCCATCCTAGGGGGCCGCGATAACTCTACAAGGGGGTGCGAGCATATTGAAAAGATGAAAACAAAAACTTATTAAGTTACTGAAAATAAACAAACAAAATACATTCTGACATAATAAAAAATAAAATACGCATTTACACTGATATAACACACTTATAAATGCATCAGTACTGCTCAACGTCTTTGAGGATTGATTTAAAAATAATAAGTTAAGAAAAAGTTTCATAATTACCAGTAACCCCATGGGCTTACCATATATAAAATTATACACAAAAATTAACACTTTTCTGTCGGTTAAAAATAAAGATTTGCTCCCCAATCCCACCGTTTTTCACGTAGGAGAAATTACAAAAACTTCCATTGCATTCTAAGGCCTTTAGAATAATTTTATGGATAGCAGTGCACAGAAAAGATCGTACTTCAGAAAGACGTATGT
This sequence comes from Trichonephila inaurata madagascariensis, assembly GCA_019973955.1. Lineage (NCBI taxonomy): Eukaryota > Metazoa > Arthropoda > Arachnida > Araneae > Nephilidae > Trichonephila > Trichonephila inaurata. Next base: position 64,900 of record BMAV01025159.1, on the reverse strand, counting down.
ATACGTCCGGGAAATTAATTCTTTGGCTGGGCGAGACGTTTATATATGCCGGGGGCACTTAAGAGGTTACAGACGTATTGTAGCTTTGCGTCAAAGTACAGCTGTGAGCGACCTCCCCCTGAAGTCGCTCCCTCACCGTCCTGCCTACCTAAGGGTGTGAGAGGAAACAGAGCATGACCAGAAACTTCCATAATAATTCTTATTTATTATTATTCAAGCACACTAATCAACCACAAGAGAAAGTCTTAGGAGTGATATAAAGAAAGCAATAAACTGTAAGGGAATAAGCGCAAGTAAACAGTTCAATTTAACCTAATCAATCTTAAACTATAAATTCCCAATCCACTAATTTAGTATAGTGGCAAACTCCGTTCTTAGCTCACGTTGCGTAAATCAATTAAATCTCACCTTCGTAAAGCTGCAACAGATTCTCCGCTCCTTCTCTCTTCTATTACCAAATTTTGACTTTATATACTCTAACTAATATGTATATTCCTTTCTTCTTCTTGAGAGGGATGGCTGTGAATTAAACGCGAATGCTAGCCCAAAGATTCCCCAAGAGGATCAGTGAGAAGGTCACTTAAAGATCCGTCACACAGTATTATTGAATTTAATATTTTATTATTGTACAGTGGGGGGCGCAATGAAAATTATGATTGAATACTGGGTCGTAAATATTGAAAGTTTGAGAAGCACTGCAGTTATGCATGTATTCGGAAAATCTGACGTATAGGAATCAATGCTATGTTCGCGTTTTAAATGACGTCGTGAAGCCCCCGCCCGTGGGGACCTCATTTCTACATTATCCACGCGACCTGTTTCTATGGGGAAGAACGAAGAACCACTCAAATCATTCATTTTTAAAACCTGTTTATTAAGGTCTTAGCTTAAACACAATACACAACAATAATAATTAAGTAAGTTGATCTAGAATGAGAAGACGCAACACATATTACCAAATAGTCGCGTACTTGACAACTGAATCTAACTTTATAGATTAATTTATCTATCACTAATATTCGCCTTTTCCTTATAGCTTATATAAAACTGTTTACCGCTATACCCTAGATAATCAGCTACGTTCTGTATTTGTTCTGATATGGCTTTAATCCGACAGTATTCCTTATGGCCTCGAACCCACCTTAGGTTCGACAGTACGGCATGACTAGGCTATTTCACGGAGTTAGGCTTCTTCTAACTTTATCTCAAATCACTTTACAGCTAACTCTCCCCTTAGCGACTTCACTTCCCACTTAACAATCACTTCAGCGCATAGACTTAGACCCGGACATAGACCCCGCTCTACTGCTAACTTCCAATATACATATAATTCCTAATTTACATAACCGCGTTCTTCCTTTTGAGTTGGTTGGAAAGAATTGCCATTTCGGCCCCAAAGAAACCCCAAGAGGACATTAATAGAAATCGCGATGAAAGCTTCGTCACAACGTTAATCAATGCTTTATTTATAAGCGCTGATGAAAAGTGAACCTATGTGATTGCGTCAGAATGACTACACCTATAGCAGAGAGACCAAACAGGGACATAGAGAATGGTAGGAAATGTACATCACATACGGCAGCCAATGTTGACAACTGATCGTGGTAGACGAAATAGATCGAAAGTAATGTCATACCGTACATGGATGCGTCCAGATCGGAACAAAGCGTGGTAGTATGGTTTCTGATTTCAGGAGGTGAGTTTAATGAGGACATTTATCCATGAATAGTGGCAGTCTAGGATGAGCACTGTTTAGGTCCAACATTTGGGAACAGTTTGTGTAAAAGTTTTCGAAAAGGGCAGCAAACGATATTGGATTTCCATGACAATGTGCGCCCACACATCTCCCGTAAGAAAAACAGTTTTTAAAAAATCCATTGGGAAATGTTCGAACACCCACAGTACTGACAGGATTTGTTACCCTGTGACTTCTAGGTCTTTAGGCCACTTAAGAGAGTATCACGTTTCTATTTGGGCGATGAAGTAAAGAAAGCTGGGTAGGACTTCCTCAAGAATCCTTCTTTTTTGAGCGAAGACATAGATCTGCTGCCCAAAGGATGGTATCTGTATCACAACACTGATGGGAATTTATTTTGATTTCCAACAAGGGCATTCTTCTTATCCAACTTGTCCACTTTTCAATTGGGTAACCCTTATATATTAATAAATATGGAAAATTCGGATGCATATTTGTTGTTGTTCTCCTCCCCTCTCTTTGAATTTTTCATTTCCAATGATTTCAAACAAAAACGTATGAAGACTTTTTTAAAGCAAAAAGAAACATGTTTATTTTGCGAGCTTAAGGTATCCGACTACGTTCGGAACTGTTGTTTTGCAAAAGCGTATAAATGGATAACTTTTATTGAATTAGTGTCACTTTGATTAGAATACACGTATAAAATTGTTTTAAGAATAATATAACAGTAAAAAATATTATTTAAATGCAATATTTTGGCAAAAATGAACATAGAATTACCTATTTTCAAAACATTCTCGTTTTATGGAAAATGCTTCTATAATAATAATATTTTGCCTTTATATAGCTCAAATCTCTGTACAGAGTCTGAACTAGGATATTTGAAATATATAACTTAAAAGTGGATTTATCCATATTTTAATACAACAGAGTGGAGAAATTTTAACAAAAAAACACCGATAATTATTTCAATTGGTAGTAACTTTGAAAACAATGTGAATTTTTCAGAAATCCTAGTTCAACCTTTCTGGAGAAATCTTTGATTTATGTAAACAAAATATTATTATTACAGAAGCATTTTTCGTCAAAGGAGAATGTTTTGAAAATAGGTAATTCCAAGTTCGTTTTTTTGCCAAAATATTGCGTCTCTAAAATTTTTTTTATTCTAATAATATTCTTAAATCAATTTATACATATATTATAATCCAAATGACGCTAAATATCATGAAAATTATTCATTTATACGCTTTTTTTAAATCACGGTTCCGAACGTAGTCGGATACCTTAAATAATTGTTTTGCGTAATTTTAGGTTTAGTATACGTGAAAAGTAAAGTGGCATCGCTATCTGAGTGGCCATGACCACGAACTCGTCACCAGCGTTGTTTCTATTGTGTCGTAGTTTCACACAAATGTGGTGTCCATCAACACCCATCATGTAGAGTGGCTTATGTACGTTAAATCTGCCGAGGTTCAAAGCCATCAAGTGGACATGGTGTGGAAGTTCGGAGAGTGATGCTAGCTCAGGTTTTACTTTCTTCACTCGTCAGGTGTTTCAGAATTATGAAATCCATCTTGAATACCCGTCGCGTCGCTTCAGAGTGGAATATTATTAAACAATTATCAATCTGAAAAATTAAAAAAAGAGTCAAATTACTAAGCTATTAAATAATTAAGTATATAAATCAGCGTTTCTCAAACTGTGGGTCGCGCCTCCCTAGGGGTCGCGAGCATATTAAAAAGTCGAAAACAAAAGATTATTTTTAAAAAAAATTATTAATTTATTGAAAGTAAACAATCAAAATACATTCTGGCATAATAAAAAATAAAATACACATTTACACTGATATAATACACTTATAAATGTATTCCAACTGCACAATGTATTTTATAGTTAATTTAACAATACTAATTTAAGAACAACGTTAATAATTACCACTGACCCCATTGGCTTGGCATACATAAAATTATATACAAAATTTAACACTTATGATAATTTGTACGGTTTATAACAATTCCCTTTTGAATTAAAATTACGCTATTCGCTCCCCAACGTCCCCATTTTCCACGTAGGCACGCGTATGTGATGTATTGGGGGGTGGGGTGGAGAAAAGGAATAAATAAGAGAAAATCCTTTGAAATAAGTAAATCCTTTTCAAACACTGTAAAGGTCCTTTTATTATATTCCCCAAAGTCTTCGGAATAATTTTATGGATAGCAGTGCACAGAAAAGATCGTACGGAAAGACGTATATTTACGTCGGGGGTAATTAACGCTTTGGCTGTGCGAGACGTTTATATACGGCGATGACACTTAAGAGATTAAAGTCGTATTGTAGCTTCCGTGTCAAAGTGTATTATTGAATTAAATACATCGTTATTCTATGGAGGGAGGGAAGGGGGCGATGAAAATTATGATTGAATTTAGGGGCGCAAATATTGAAATTTTAAGAAGCACTGATACAAATAATTAATAAATGTTAATTTGAGAAGAATGGCGAAGTTTTTAAGAAAGCTTTCCACTTAGTTTCTCCATAAGTTGCTTGAGAAATCATTTCACGAAAAGAAAAGAAATATAGTGCTGTTTTGTCCATATTAGGAAATTTACCTCTCTTTTCCAAGATCCTTAGATTTCAGACCTAAGACCTAATTCATAAGAATCTTTTATTCCTTTCCATCTTACAGAATATGTACTCTACCCATCAAACAAATAACAAAACAAACGTCTTGCCTATCTATAACGAAGTTGGTCTGAAAGAAATAAATTTCGTAAGTGTCGCATTGACTGATAAAAGACGTTTGATAGTAAAGATGCTGAGAAAGGCAACCATATTAAATATCTTTTCTGTGATGGCGAAATACAATCCATAAAGAAAATAACGTGACCCTACATAATCTAGAGATCAAGAGTCCTTAGGCGATAGTTCCTAGTTCGCGTGACAAAGTGGGGCACATTCTTGTCAATGGTTTATGAAATAGTCTTATTTGGAGTACGATTGATAGTGCCTGGGCACTCGAGCAGTACTATTGTATCATTCATTTACTCATAACTTTCATCTCAGTCTTTTCTGGGAGAAGTTTATCTCCAAAAAAGAGAAAGGATAATAAAAGCTTGTTAAGCCCATTCGAAACTCGCTGCAAGACATGACAAATAGGCTGATAACTTCCTTTCAATGACATCAGCATGTACTACTGGTGACTTAGATATTGTTGTTCTTAGTCAGAATAATGAAGTCAAGTACAAATTATAGCAATGGTTGGGTGGCATTTTGTATCTTTGTCGTATTGGCTGGAATAGATTAACACTCTAGTACAATTCTTCGGTTATTCATGTTATTAAAGAAACATATTTTCATGGTGTACTAGAAAATATAATACGGTTCAATTTCTCTCTTCAAGGATATTTCACACGTTAAAAAAACATTTTAAGAAGAGTTGAATTATATATAACAGAATTTTTTTTCCCAAATTTATTAATTAATCATTTCATACAAATTCCAAAATATGAAAAATATTGTATTGTCAGTAAAGTAAATTTTTAATACTAATATATATGCATGTAATAACTCAATATTTATTTAAAACTAGAAATTCTAAGCATACATTACTACATGCGTCCTTAAATTTAACTACTTATAAAATATGTTAATTTTGTTTGAAAAAATGCTTTGTTTCATAATACACCTCAAATCTTTGCAATGCACCAAAAATCCCTTCAAGCGTATTTTTCTGTGTCTTTTCTTAAACTTTTCTAGCCATCCATTGCTACCTAAAAATTGGTCGTATCTTAATGCCTTCACAAATTGAGGAGCTTTTCCTATTACGAAAAGTTACGAAATTGGAACATTTTTATCTCACGTATGTATCCACTTCAAAACTGCCTCGTCGACATCTTCATAAACACATGTTCTTAAAGATTTTGAACAAGAATTTGATGAATCATACTTTTGTAGCTTATTTCGATTTTTTTTTATAATAGTTGATAAGCTGTTTGGAGAAATACCAAATTTTAAAGCAATATCATTTTTCCTGACGCCTTTATCCACTTTCTGAAGAATTAAATTTTTCTTTGATTCTCAAGCACTTACGTTTCGACAATTTTAAGCTGCAAGAAACGAAGTTACCAGTACGACTGATCAATATTACAAATGAACGGAGACTAGTTCAAAAACACGGGGACACGAGACAACTCCACTGAGGGTGAAAGGGGATATCGAAGATGTTTCTTTTCAACCGAACAGGGGGTTACAGGTTGTACCTCTTGAATGAAACGCCCAGAATGCTTTCGGCGAATTAGGCACGTAATAAAACCAGATCATGAAATTGTTTAAAGGAGGTTTCAAAATATATAGAACTTTTCAAAATGAATTACTATTTATGAAATTACTATTTTAATTGTAACAAATAATGATCAACTTTTAAATTAAATTTTTTTAGTGCCATCTATTTTGCCTTTTTTCCCACACAAATTATTTCTTCTACGTGAAATTCTCGGCATCGAAAACCAGTAAATACATACATGATTCATTCTTCCCTTAGCTAGAAATGTAAATCTACTGTTCAGGAAATTCATCTCTGTAAAAAAATTCTCAATCTTGGAATGCTTGATCTATTATTGTTGAAAGAACGGTATAGTAATTAAGTTAATATTATCCAAGAAAACTGAATTGAAAGTCTCGCCTTAATGATAAATATTTATTGTGCACTAATTATTATTATGAGACATATGAGTTCTTGATGTATTTTAAGTATTATTATAAATTTTTTATATAAAACCATTTACCTCTGTAAATTTCAAAGTGTGCCCCCTTTGTCCACAATGTCTAAGTGGTATCCCAGTTCTCCCCAAGTTGTTTTTAACTCTTTCATGCTCTGAATTTTTGATGAAAGTAATGAACTAGAGGGAAATGATTACAAATATTTTAGATAGAACTCTCCCAAAACTATCATTATTGAACAAAAGCTGGTACATGTTAATAATATTAAACACTTTTTCAAATAAAGAGTTGTAATGGCCACTCCTCGACGTCCTATTAGTGTGGGAGAGTCCGAAGGAAGATTAGCCATATTCAAAATAACTACTATTTATTCACAGTAATGAACAACAACACAAATTCTACTAACCAAGTTCAGAGACGCACCCAAATACTGAATATGGAAAGCAATAGCGAGGTACACGAGATACGAGAAGTCTTAATAAATTGGATCAGAATTACGTCCAAGCAATATATCTTCTAATTCCAAGCGACCTAATCTAATTTAATTACTAGTTAACAAATCGTCAATCTTTAATATTACACTAATCAACTAGGAAGTATTTACGCCTCACTTCACATTGAATCAATTACTGCTATGTGCACTAGCAGTCTAACCTCTCTCTCCCTCTAACTTGAAAGTTTAATCTATATATACAAGTCTTAATTTACATACTCACATCTTCTTCGGGGAAGGTTTATGATAGAATAAATTTTAAAGACCTAATATTTAATACTCCCACACAGTACCAGTTGCCAGAAGCCTAAGTAACATAAAAATGAATGTGATTGCATATCGAATAATAAACTTCCTGCATCTGTGCGTGTATTAAAGTTTTCATTCGTTTCCACGAGTTTCGTCCCGCGGGCTCGATTTGGAGCTTGAAATATTTTTTGAATTTAAATATCGCTAAATTTCAGTGGCGTAACGTACACCCCCGCATCAGGGAAGCAGAACTCTAGGGGCCCAAGGCCTGACTAACGCTAAATTCATATTTACCCAATTTAAAAAATATTAAAAGCAAAACCTAACTTTCAGGGGGGGAGCTATCATTCTCCATTACGCCACTGGTAAATAGAAAGAAAACATTACAGTGGCGCCAAAGCCATTGAAATTCATATACCCCATAAAAAAAGATCGCACATAAAAATCACACAAAAAAAGACCGCACAAAAACGGGTTCTACTGTTGTCTGAAATACATTAGAAATATTTTTTAAAACATTGTCAATTAAAATGTCCTATGATGATCGATTAAATTTCATTAGCACTGATATTGTAAATTTCTACTATACGGTTGTAAATTTCTACTATTGTAGATTTTATTAGATAACAGTCATGGATTAAATTTAGGCAAAAAGGATTATTTACGAAATTCTAGTCATTTTTGTGTACGAAAATGGTGACGAAGGCAATTATAATGAAAACAACAAAGATGTTATGAAAGTCCTGTGTGTGTGTGTGTGCATCTTAAGGGGGCGGAAACATAAGATTTTATTTTTGAAAAAACCTGTTTTGTGAAAAATGTAAAATGCCTTAAATTCGCAAATATAATCAATTGAATAATATTATTTACCTAAAATATTTATTTGCAGAAAAAATTTAACACTCTACACACTTAAAATATAAATACATTGGATTTATACATTTAACACATTTATGCCTAATGTTCCATTTTTGGAACAGCAGTCAAGTGAAAGTTTTTTGTAGCTTGGGGTTCAAGATTGCGTTTGTGGTTGGATTTGTGACTTTAATCTGTTTCGTAGGGGAAAAGCAATTTCGCTTAAAACATTCAGTTAGTCACTCCTGCAGATATTTACCTGTAAAGAGGTTGTGAAAGTTGGTTTATATTTCAACCACCGGCATAAATGGGTTAACAATAAAATGTATGGCATCACATACTATATCTGAAGATTTAGCTTTGGGGTTTAAATTTGTTGTCTTACGCATTAAAGACGTGAAAAATTATTTTGAAATTGTTAATTAAATCTTTTAAAAATAATTTTAGATTCAATGAAACCAGCGACTAGCTTGGTTTCAATTTATGTCAGTAGGTGAGATGAAACTACTCTCTTGCTAGGCTTTATAGGGGACATACTCGAGCTCAACGGCCTGTGGAGGGTCTTAAAGTTTATCATCCTTGTCCGAATTTCAATGTGACTCAAACCACTCCTGTCCACATCTTGGCTTGTATTGGTTGCCATAAGAGCCAGCTGCTCTCAAGTCCTGCTACAGTTCTTCATTGTTTAAAAGCGCAAGGGTTCATTGACTTGGTCTAGATGTTTCTGTCAATCATATGGGATAAGAAACAACAACAACAAAGCTCTTACTGCTCCGAGTATCATTTGATGGTAAGACCCCAATGCTCCAATCTGAATGCTTAGTATTTTGTTTTAAAGATATATTTGGCTTCAATATTGATTGTATGGCTCATTAGTTATGCTTCTGACTAATTATTATCATACACTTCTGTTTATAAAAGCAAATAAAATAAATTAGCTATGAAATCTTCAAAAATAACAATTTAATGCCCATTTCATCTTATTTCCATTTCTATTAAATTCGCCATTTTGAAAACCGAATTAATTTAAAGAAATGGCGCCGATTAAATAATTTAAATCATGAAATTATCATTCTAAAAAGGCTATGAACAATTAATACCTCAATGTAATTAAATTAATGAAAGTTATGCGCGAATGATATAAGTCTTAAGATTTTTTTTACAAACTTTATATCATTCACAAAATTTTCATTAATTTTAAAAAATATTATTACTTCAAAAAATAAAATTTTAAGTTATTTCTAAAATTTCCTTAGAAATAACTTAAAATTTTATATTTTTAGCAGTAGCTCATCGTCTATATGTTATTCACACATATTTATTGAAATTAATTTCTTTTAGCTATTCAGTTTTTTTAATTTTGTCTTTTTCAACTAAGATTAAAAATTAATAAGTGAATACTCTTACGACTACGATTATATGCAATCTAAAATTATTTTTAGTGAACAACAAATAGATAATAACTTTTTTTTAAAACTCATTTTCCTTTGAGGAATTGTGTCTATCATATAATTTAATTTTTAAAAGATGATTTTCGGAGTTTAGATTTCAAGAGTCATATTTGAATCTGCGTACAAATTTTATCTTGAAGAATGTATTTTTTTCTCTAACCCAATATTTAAAAACTCAGTTTTATACGATTTGATTTTAAAATCCTTCTTAATGAAGAAACCCTGGCAAAACTTTGTTTAACGTAAGCATAAATTTTAAGGAAAATGTAAATTGTAACATTTGTTGTAAGAAGAGATAGATGTGTTAAACAATTTTCTTTCGATTTTCATAGTTCATGAACAGAGCTTATTAAAAGCTTGTAATAAATTTTCTTTTGAGAGAGGCTTTGTCCATATGAAGCTCAAATCTAGCGAGACAGACGTGGGTTGATTGATTGAATATTAACGTCGCACTGTTTAGCTACACGAGGGCTTTTGGCGACGGACCACGTAATTTTGAACCATGGTTAAGTGACGTGGACGACACCTGAGCTGGCACCCCTCTCCTAACTACCACACCACACCAACGGGAGGACGTTTCAGCTCTCGACAGATTTAACGTGCATCGCTGCCCTACACGGCGGGTCTTTAGTGGTACTGGGCTCGAACTCATTACAAGGCAAGCCACGGTCCGATACCTATACCACTCGGCTACCGCGGCCCAGACAGACGTGGGACTAGAGGCTTTGTGTCCATATGAAGCTCAAATCTATCAGACAGACGTGGAACTAGAGGCTTTATCCATATGAAGCTCAAATCTATCAATGTCCTTTCCATATAAAACTGGAATTTTTCTCAAACTGGTTGTAAAATATTCTGCTGATAGAGTAGAGTGAATTAATTTTGGCTTTACTTCAAACTTTTTTTAAATTTTAATTTGCCGTTGTTACAAAATCTGCCAACTATCATGAATCCCTTTGGAAACTTTTCTGTACACCAAGGAAGCCATTTCGTACGGTCACTCTCGTCAGTTGAACAATAGAAATTGATCTTCTATAGTTACAGCTGTCACTTTAATATACCCATGCCTCATCGAATGTTACCACAAATTTTAATTTTTCAGCAGCTAGGTGTTTTTCATAAAATTTTCTACAATTTGTTTTTCTTTCAAAAATATGCATCGGCAAAAGCAGATGAACTATAGGTTTAAATACCTTTTTTAACATAAAATCTTGATGAATGCTTTTACTTACAGTGCCGAAAGACATTTCTAATTTCAATGCAATGAATCTTCGAGTCGATGGATTTTCTTTAGGATCAGAGACCTTACTTTCTTGACAGTTGCCTGCGTTTCAGCAGTCTTAGGATGAGGTTTCGAGGTCATGTTTTCATTTTTACTTTCATCTAGACATTTTTTTCCTTTCAAATTTACTATGTTATAAATGCCTTTTTTTGAAGAGCAATAACCGAGATTTTTACCCCACATTATAATTTGTTGACACGAATATTTCTCCTCGAAAAGCTCAGTTACGTAACCTTCGAGCCATCTATCAAATTCAGGAGCAATTTTCAAAATAAATCTTTTACTTTACATTCCAATTAAAAGAAAGCATTAGCAGACGATTATTCTGAAGCTGCTAAAGTTTTATCTCAAAATTCAAACGGAAAAATCAAGTCAAGATATATATTATAAATGTGAAAGTATGTTTGGATGTTTGGTAGTCTTTCACGGAAAAAAAACTGAATGGATTTTAATGAAACTATAGAATAATATAGCTTATACATCTGAATAACACATAGGCTATAATTTATAAAGATATTGTGTGAAGTTTCCAAAATATAACGATAATTGTCGAGAAAGTAGGAAAAAATTCTGCCATGTGCAAAAAAGCCTTTGACAGCATACATCTATCTTTTTTGTATGAATCAAAGTTTTCCCTTTTGTTTTGTCTAGGCCATGCGTCAGTGCACGCTTGCTTTTAATTTATTCTGTTCATGAGTGTAATCACTATTTTTTTTATTTCATAACAAAACTAGATTTCGAAGGGAGAGGTGGTGGCAAGATTTTAACATAAAATAAACACAACAAAAAATAATATTAATGTATTATACTTCCAGATATAAATTATTTACACTATTTTAAGCGTTCATTACACAAAATTTGTAACAATGACAGTGGAAGGAAAAACTATGAAATTAAAATAAAATATCAAAATGTTTTTATCAGATAGTTTTTCTTCTTTTGAATGTTTTTTTCAGTACATGTATAAATATATATCTAGGCTTTCCCCCACACTGTTTTTTTATAACTTACACACACACACACACATATATATATATATATGTTTATTCAAGCATTAAAAAAAGCAATCGTTTCAATAGCTATCTATAAATTTTTCTTTTTTTTATTTATTACTTATAGAAAATGGATTTCAATTAATATACATGTAAGGATAATTAAATCAGATTAAAAATTAAATTCCCTATCTAGCACTTAACTCATATTTTTCATTTCATCTTCAAGTATCAAACTAATCACCCATTTATTTCTTCCGAACATATGGCCTAGCCAATAAACATGTCTAATTCCAGATCATTATATTTAATAGCCCTATATGTCAACATTAACTTTCAAGTACAATCATAAAATCCGCGATATTTACCCCATCTGTGTTTTAAGTGTTAACCTACTTAGTTTTCACGTGGTGTTCTTTTTTCTCTCCTCTCAGCGTTAGAGCTTGTATAGATTTCATCAAATAAAGATCCTTTTTAAAATTAAGTCTGATTCTGGCTCAAAACATGTCATACATATGTTTTTTTAAAAGGAGATTATTTCTATTATTTCATTACTAAGTTAATTCTTTGTTAATTAAAAAGTAAATCGTCTATTATTTTGGATAAAATACATTTCAGAGACATTTTTAAGATAACTATATGTAACGATTGATTGATTCATGAAAATCTGAAATTTATTTTATAATTTTAGTTTCTTAGAAACTAACTATTATTAAAAAAATGATGAAAGTTTTTTGTGTGTTTTACTCATAGCATCAGAATCGTTTTCTTTTTATTGCTTCGCATTAATAATTTTTAACTAACGCAATATTGTTTTTTATAAGTCATACATCGAAATTTGAAGCTATATCTATCTATGAGGGGAGGGTAAGAGGGAACAATAGTTTTATACTAAAAAAAATCTTGTGTTACGCCGGGCTAGAGAGAGGGAAAAGAAACCTGTTTTAAATCGAAAATATGTAGAACAAATTGCGAAAAAGGGAAATTTAATGAAATAATTTTAAAAATCACTCTCATTGCGCACGTACAAACACACACACATAATTGCTGGCGTCATGAGGGAAAGAGAAAGCCCGTGCAACGCCGGGCCATGCAGCTAGTAAATTATAAAATCGTTTCCACAAAGCATATACATATATATATATTTTGTTCTGTTTATTTTGAGAAATTCTTCATTCTTCTCCGATTTTCGTAAAGATTTTTATTCTATATTCTACGGATTACGGTGAAAACGTCACGCAGATACATTGAGTAGATAGCAGTATCATCTTTTGTAGTAATCTACTGTCTTGAACATTTTATTGATAGGAACGAAGAAAAATGGGGTATTAAGAACCTATTCTTGTGGAACACCATTGTTGTGTGAGGCTCTGGTTGCTTATAAATCATTCCGTTGTTCGCAGAAAATTCACTTTATTTACTACGATAATACATCTCAAACACATCTGTGCAGTTATATTTAAGGTTTTTCGTACATTCGACTAAATTTACAACTCTCGTTATTTCAGCGTAGTCGTAAGAATTCACGAATGTTGCCACACGCCGAACACTTACAAATAAATTAGGAAAAAGTGAAGGATGTTATCTCAAATAAAAGCTTACCATTTATTTAATAATATTTAAAAATCCATTTCATTAAAATTAAATACTTTTTTTTTTACATTGGGACGAAATTTTTTTCTATTAGAATCAGTATTGATTTTTTTTTCATGTTCACAGTCACGTGTTACTTCTATAATCCACGATGTTAGAATGGTTAACAATATGTTGAGTTATATATATTTAATAGCTGTTACTTTATTACATGTGATTGATTAATTAAGACCAAAATTCCACGTATCCTGCTGCAATTTTCATATATTTAAAATAGCTGCTTTTCTAATAATTATTTTCAACACATTATATAATTATATTTTGGGATACAAATATAACAAGTAATATAAAAGAAAATTAAGTCAATTCCTACTTAGGTCCACAAAGAAAAATTTTATTTTAGTTACTTTTTATTAAATATAAATATGTTTATACATATAAATATGTTTAAACATATTAATATAAATATGTTTATACACATAACAGAATCACAATATTAAATGACAAAATAGAAAGCAATTTTCATCTCAATTTTCTATTTTCCATTCTATATAGGCTGTTGGAATATTATTTTTCTTTGTTACTATTAATTCATTTTTTAATTTAATTAATGAATTAATATTTGAAAAAACTGTATTAAAACATTTAGTGTCATCCACTACAAGTTTAAAAATCGTATTTGAACTTGAATGGATGAATAGAAAGTATTTTATTAGCGATTAAAAATTTGAACAAGATATATATATATAGGGAGAGAGGGAACTAATAGTAGAGAGAGGAATTGAAAAACAAAAATAAAACAGGGTCATATACCTGTATATGTATATTATGTCTAATCTATAATTTTTATGTATTTTTTTGTATTGAAAGCTTAAACGTATACCAAAAAAATCTGAACGTAAATGTTCAATTTGATTTATTTTATACTCTATTTGGTCAAATAATGTACAACTGTATTTTCCGTAAATAAGAATTTTTAAGACATATTGGTATATGTAGATAAATATTAGCCGACTGATTTAATAAGACTGTCTTTTGAGATTTTGAAGTTAACAAGTATGATAAAAGTTGAAAACAAGTAAATCGAGGCTCTTTATCGTCATTTGTAACTTATACAATGATTCTACAAATAAAACATGCTTACTAGAGTAAATCGAAATTTTTTTTAGAATTTCAAAACCTACCTTTTCGGAAAAGATATACTATGGTATATAGGTGAAAAGAAAAGTGAAATGGAAAAAAATAATTTTAATGCTAAATACTCCCACAACGGAAAAATGGGGTTTAGAATTTTTTTTTTGTTAGAACATTTATAAATCTTCTTGCATCACAAAGTATCACACGGGGGCTGACAGAAGTAAGCATGAAGTACACATCACAAAGGAAAGAAGGAATTTAAAGTCATGAAGGATTATAATACAAACACATCTATGCCTTCTCTGGGATTCGAACCCAGGCCTCAGCGTCACTAACCACAAACAAGGATGGGCGACTGGACTTAGGAATTTGAGATTCTTTTCTTAAAGTAAAAAGTCATAGTAATTTTTGTAAATGAAAAACAGGCATTTTAGTTCTTTTTAACATTTATTACGATGAAAGGATACATGTTAAATAGTCTTGAATATTGCAATTTACTTCATTTCTTGGTAGCAAGAGGGATCCCACAGCTTCTCGCCAAAAGGCATTTTATTTACAAATTACAGTAGAACGCCGTTTATCCGAACGTTTATTATCCGGAGCGTCAAATATCCGGTCCAGTTTCTTTGTGTCAACTACATGTACTGTATATGAATACGTTTTCGAACAGTGCGGGGACTCGCTCGAAAGACAGAGCCTGAAAAATGTTGGAATAAGCTGTGGCCTGATTTAGAAGGTGAAAAAGACTTCAATGACAACCATAGGGAGGAGATTACCGACTTTGTCCAATCGATCCCAGGATTTCAAGAATGTAATGAAGATGTAGAAACCTAGATGGCATGCGATGCAGAAGGCTGTGGATTTCAAATGCTAAATGATGACGAGATTATGACTTCCGTGCAAGAAGAATCAGACCCTGTCGACGATGACACGGATGAAGACGAGGACAACAACAACAACGAAAGTAACAAGGGTCCATCAAATGCTGACACGTTTTCTGCGTTAGAGACAGCTATGGAGTGGTACGAACAACAATCAGAAGGCTGTCCTACTCAACTACTGCTGCTCAAGAGAGTCAGAGATTTTGCAGCGAAAAAACGAAAGTGTACAATGGTACAGCGAAAAATGTGATTATTTTCCACAATAAAGGTAAAATTGCGACATTTTGCACCTATTTGCGCGTTTCCCGCATGTGATGATTTTCAATATTCGTATAGTGTCAGGTTTCATATACTGCATAGATCGCATTTGGTTTTCGGTTATCCGAACAATCGCGTATCCGAATGGTGTCCGGTCCCAATTGATTCGGATAAACGACGTTCTACTGTAATTTAAAAAATTAAATCCATAATTAATGATTCTATTCTTCACTGCCTTTCGCTGGGGAAAGTTCATGTCCTAATTAACGTTCGTAAATATTCAGATGATCATCTCCCGGGTGCGGCTGTGCCCGCAACCTCTTTCTCACTTGTTTCTCTCGAAATCAATCCCAGGAGTGGCTGACCCACAGACTCAGTCAAACCGTCTAGCAGTTCCTTGATGCTCTCCTGTGCGGCTGCCCGCACAACCTCTTTCGCTTCTGTCACCGAAGAAAAAGGAGATCCTCGTCACCTTCCGAAACGACCCTTTAAACCCCCTGTATAAACCTCCTTCGCACTCCAAATAATTTCTGATTGATAACCTCACAAGTCTACCATCCAGCATCATCTGTCTTGGTCCCAACTCCATTGGTTCTTGGAGACAAAAAACCGTCTCGACTGAGAATAGACTACGTCGCCGTACCTTGTAAACCATATGGAGGGTCTATCAATCTACCTATCGCATTGTTATTGAGAATACCTTCAAGGGTATGCCTTTCTCACAACAGGCTGACGTTCTTTCTATTCAAGTACTTCGCTGCCCACATGGGCGAAGGAACGAAATAATAGAAACTGTTCGACAGGAATGTCCCTTCCATAAGCCTTTGTGACAAACTCCATCTGGGTGTCGGAGAAGGAAGAGGTGGGGTCACACATCAAAGCTGTTTCCAGAATCGGCTCAACATCTGTTTTGTCCTCAGTCGTGAGAGAAGAATATGCGGTCTCTTTTTGAAGAATACAATGACCCATCTGGTCATTTTGCTCACCCCCGTGCTTCAAAACTGGCAAGCATTGTCATAAAGTGTTCGTCTAATGAGGGGACGTTACAATATTAAAGTAGAAGACGGAAAACGGCAGAGGGGTTGGACTGTGGGGATCGACAATGCTGGGAAAGAGAGCAGGGTCATTAAAATGTTGCAATGTCAAAATGTATTATTTCTGTCCGTCTCTCTTTCTCACTATTTACGAATCAGTTATCATCACTTTTACTTACTTATATTGTAGATAAATAATTATATGAGTTCAAAATCTCCCGCCTAACAAAAATCAAGTCTTTTTCCATTTTTTTTTTTTTCGAAAATTCAACCAATTGTGGCAATTTATTAAGAAAAAAAAATTGAAATTAATTTTTTTATTATTTTTCTCCTAATCTCCATACTGAAGTGCATCTTTTCCTTATAGGTAGGTTTCAACTGATAATAATTTTTTCTCGTTGTAACCACGATACACACTAATTGTTATTTTTAAATGTGAATCCCCTGTTAGATTACTGAAGATTAATTCTATTATCCTAATCACACAAAATTTTTCAATCTGCTTGCACTTTTTTAAATACACCCCTTGCCATAAAAATTTGCGCACCAAGAAAAAGTCATCAAAATGAAACAAAATTCTATATATGTAAGTACTACATTGATATAAGTAAGTGATTAGAAAATAAAAGAAAAAGGATCATTTATTGCAGAAAAATGTACAAATGAACGGAAGTTTTAGAACTGTGCTGAACTCTCTCTGGCGCAAATGCACGATGCGATACGAGCGGACATTGGGGCATACAAGTTCCGCAAGATGTCCTGAGACATCTTGCGCGTTTCACAGTTGTTGCAAACTCGCCTCTAATTCAACCAAACTCATAGGCTATCCAACTCCCCTTCCCAAATGATCCCATATATGATCGATTGGTGATAAATCGGGAGATCGAGTAGGCAGGGAAGGGTGGTAATATGGTGGAGGGAGTCTTGTGACATCCTTGCTGTGTGTGGTCGAGCATTGCCTTGTTGAAAAAGGGCTACTGGGAGCCTTGACATGAGGGGAAACACATGTGTCTGAGGAATGACATGGATGTACCACTGGGCTTTCACTGTGCCATGGATAAATATTAGGCGTGACCATGTATCTTAAGCAATGTCACCCCATACCATTACACCAGCTGTGGGAGTTGTGTGTTGCTGTAAAGCGAAGGCAGGATTGAGGTGTTCACCACGGGGCCTCCACACACGAACACGATTGCCATCACTGCTGAGATTGAATTTAGATTCATCGCTGAAGACAACCTGGCTCCCCATTCTGTTGCAGTCCTATCCCGTCGTGTGCGACACCACTCCAAACGGAAGCGTCGGTGAGTGAGTGTCATTGGCAGCACACGTAATGGGCGCTGCGATACCAGATGTCCTTCAGAACAAAAATTATATTTTCCCAATATTCTGTTGACTGACTTGCATACATTTTAGCAAATTCCAACCTATCTTGTCTATTTTCTTTGATGATGTATAAGGCTTTCTGTGAGGTACTCTGCCATGATACTTATGTCTTCTTAAAACATTTCTAACAGTTTCAGAATTTACTGAGTTTCAGGACTACTTTTACATTGCAAAGTCATTTTTACTGCTCTAGTTTTTGGATTAATGTTTACTTGTCTCACAATCCACCTCTCTTCACGTTCATTAAATACCCTTGGGCACCATGATCTTTGCTTGTTCTCAACACTGTTTGTTTTCTTGAACCTGTCAACGATGTTAAAAACAGCAGACTTACTCAATTTCAAGATTTTTTCTATACAGCGAATTGATTTACCCTTTTTCCAATGAATTATTACGAGATTTCACACATCAACCGATATATCTTTGTTTCTCACCATTTTGTCTATAAATAATCTTATCTGTTGAAACATTTGTGTTTAAAGTTCTAGTCTCTAAAAAAGTAGTGTGAAATTAAATTCTATTGATGCGCTGTATATTTGTTAAACATCTCATTTCAAAAGTGTCCCAATACTTTTTTGACTCCAGTGTGCTTTTGAATTATATTTGAAAAGCTAGATCAAATTATAATTCTATAATACTAATAAAATTTTCTTTATATACTGTACACCAAATGTTAAAATATTTCTTAATTTATTTTGTTTTTGTTTTAATGTGATAAATAATTTTTGTAAATGGCTTTACAGTTATGCATGCCAAGTATCCCAATACTTTTTGAGTGACTTTCGGACACTGACTCTGAGAAATTCTACACGGATAATGAGGAAGAGAATATTGTGCATACGCATAACAGACATAAATGAATGAGATTGTTCTCTAGTTTCAAAGACAAATGTGGATAGAAAAAGAACAGTTAGAATATTGAAACTTCAATTCATGCTTCTTTGTTAACGATAAATTCACTGGTCGGAAATTTTTAGTGAACACAGACCTTTCTGTTTCTGTTTAACACAGGGGTGAGAATCTCCAAAATAATCCCTCAGAATTTTGCTTGTATACTTCTAATGGCACACAAAAATAGAAACATTAGGAAGCGTTTTATAGTTTTAAGCAATGGATTTATATAAACAGAGCTTCAGTTGCCATTTATACTCGCTTCAGCATTCAATTCCATTTAAGGACAGATTTTCTTTAGCATTGCAAAGCTTATTAGGTGAATGAAACAGAAATTATTTAAATTTTCTGAAACCCTTATCTTCTGATTTGCTTTCAGTAGTGAGGCTGAAGGCAAGAAAACAGCTAGAGGATGTTGTACACTGGTGTGCAAAACTTAAGCAACAATGTAAAAATTTAGCAGATAGCCATGAAATTGCAGAAAAGGAGGTCTGGAGATCAGTAGAGGGAACACGTAAGTCAGTAGAAACGTCATGCGTATGCAAATATCAGGAACAAAACGTCAAAAGCGATGTGAGCGTACGCAAAACGCGTGATGTCGGTGCGCGCTGCTCAACAATAGAATGAAATGAAGGACGGAGACGCAATTCACCATATTCTCTGCAAGTGCCAGTGAGTCAGTTCGTGAAATATGGCTAGAAGAAATCATCTGGAGGACTTCACACGTGGAAGAATGATCGGAAAGCTGGAGGAGGGCGTACTGTCACCAGTGTAGCTGCAGAGTTCGGAATCAACAAAGTGTCGTTTCGCGCATTGGAAAGCGTTCCAAACCACAGGTACAGCTGTTAGAAAGGTTGGTGTGGCCGCCCGAGGGACGACACTGCCAGGGGATGACCGATATATCATCCTGCAGGCGAAAAAGTTCGACAGCAGTCAGCAAGCACCATTGCTCAGAAACTCTGTACAGCAACAGGTCGACAAGTGTAGCGGTTTACTGTGGCCAGACGCCTTCACAAAGGGGGCCTGTTCACCGCCGTCCTGAACGCTGCCTCCCGTTGAAAGATGGCCACCGAAGCCACCGTTTATAGTGGGACAGAGAGCACAAAACTGGACAACTGATCAATGGAGTCGTGTTCTCTTTACGGATGAGAGTCGGTTCAGTACCAGAAGCGATTCTCAACGCGTTTTGATTTGGAGAGAGATCGGGACCCGGTATTATCCCAGTAACATCAAGGAAAGACATCGTTACGGTGATCCTGGAGTTCTTGTCTGCTGGCATTATGTGAACGGCGGAACTGAGCTTCCCATTTTCGACAGAGGGTCTGTAACCGAGGATCGCTATTGTGATGAGGTACTCTTCCCATCTGCATCTTTTCCGAGGTGCCATTGGCCCAGACTTCATCTTTATGGATGACAATGCACTGCCACATCACACTCTTGCTGTTGAGGAGCTGCTGGAAAGTGAAGATATCACTCGAATGGATTGGCCAGCGTGCTCCCAGATTTAAATCCCATCGAACATGTATGGGATGCTTTGGGGAGACGTATTGCCACACGCTCACATCATCCGGAGTACAACCAACAACTCAAACAGATGTTGATTGAGGAATGGGCACTCCTACCTCAAGAAATGTTGCACCAGCTGGTTCTGAGTATGCGGAGACGGTGCAAAGCAACCATTGTAGTACGGGGAGGGCCATATACCTATTAAGGAACATCTGCTTGTTGTTCTTCCTGTTGGATAGACAATCATGAGTCACGATACTATGCGTTCAATAAAGCTTGTTTTTGTTTGATTCCATACCGTATGCGTTGTATTCCTTTTTCAGCGCCAATGCTTTCGTCATCCTTTACGTACATAATACTCTCCCTCATTTCAAAATTTCATGTCTCTCAGATGATTTTTCGTGAAGTTATGGCAATAAACCCACCTGTTGCTTAAGTTTTGCACACCAGTGTATATGTTCCAAATTGTAAGAGATTCTTAACTATATTACGCAGTTAAATCAGGAACAAGTTTTATACCTTGATCATGTGGCCGCAGAAGCCTAGTGATTAAGGTCATGGATTCGTGGCTGGCGTGTCATGAGTTCCAGCATAGAGCCTCTGAAGACCTGCCCTGTAGACGGGTTGCTCTATATTAAATCTGTCGAGATCAAAGTCCTCCCTTTGGCGTGGTGTGATTTGGAAAGAGATGCCAGTTAAGGTGTCGTTCTCGTCACTTGACAATGGCTCAAAATCACGAGGTAGATCACCAATAGCCCTCGTGTAGTTTTACAGTGTGACGTTAATAAAACTCTCACTGTACCTGTAGACCAGGGATGGCAAACTAGTGGCACGCATAACATTGCTGGCACGGACACAATATTTTTGGCACGCCAGTGATCAAAATGGTTTATATTTTATTTCAAAATTTCAAAGTTCACTATGACGTATGGGGCACACTCGTTTGTTATTGTCTTGCCATAGTTACGTCGGGGACTACAATTGCTTATGATGTTAAGTTTGTCTACGCATAGCATAGTCAATTTCCATGACACATAACTGTATTTTAAAGTTTATCTGTGTTATATTTACGATTTTAACTGTTACTTAACATGGCTAGTTCAGCAAAAGGACAAAAAGTGCAGGATAGTAAGTGTAAAAGAGAATTTTAAATTTAGTGGACCGAGAAACATGGCATTATACATATTAATAAAGGCGACAAAACAGTGTGTGTTTTATGTTCTGGAATAGTGGTATGCAGAACATCGTCTGTAAAACGGTATTTTGAAACAAATCACAAACTCTCGTCAAAAAAAGTAAGCCCCAGCAAAAATAATTAGTTGCTTAGAAACCATTTGGCAGATGATTCCAATTCAGCATGTATTCTACTACAAGTAACATCTTACAATCCTAATATAAGTTATTTGTCATCCAATCTGAAAAACAAAAGTCACACTAATGTTACTCTTTAATTTGAATTACACATATAACTGAAACATTTATAACTATACAGTGTACAAGGTATTTTTTCGCAGTAAATAGAGTTTTGTGTTGTTAGTATTTAGTTTTATTATTTTCTCAACAATCACAAATCAAAATTATTTGACGGTGCGTCTATACCTCATTAAACACTTCTTTAGAAAAAATGGCATGTGGATCCATAAAGTTTCGCCACCCCTGCTATAGACTATTGCGCAACACTAAACATTATAAAGAGACATATGATTTGCGAGTTTATTCTGAGTTTAGGAAACTAAATTTTTAGAAAATTTCAAAGGTCCTCCAGATCTTTCACCCATTGGAAACATCTCGCCATGGTTTTTGAGAGGCTGAGCCACCATCGGTCTCCATTCACTTCGATTTCTAAAGTATGGTATAGATTTAAAATAACGTTGTCCTTCGTTCAAGCTTAGTTCATTTCGATGCCTAGCCGCATTAGAGCCATTTTAGCTGCAGGAAATGACTGCTGTGGGTACTAATATCGGACCCTTTATACCCCCAATTTGCCTATAAATTTAATCATGTTTTCTTCTTACTCTGCTGCATAAATAAAAATTTTGCTATTTGCGTTCCTTCCGGGTGTTCTAGCTTCAATGACCAGCAGTGTAATAGAAAATTTGTGAGATTTTCGTCCCACATAATGAAAAACAAAACACGACTTTATTACTTCTGCTATCAAATAAATAATGTGTTTAATTCACTACACAGATAATAAAAAAAGTATTTAAAGATTACTACAACAAAAGAAATATTATTTACTGAAGTGAATATTTTATATTTTCTACTTGAATTTTAAAAAGTTTCCCTTGAGAGAAAGTAATTTTTGTATTTTAATGTGAACCATTACTGTAACAAAATAAAGAGAATTTTTTTTAAAATTAAAATTTTTTTTTGCATTATGACTAAATATATAAAATGTTACAATAATTCTCAGTGAGTGAGTGAGTGTTTTGGGTTTATGGCACAAGAGCCAAACCTGGATAAATTGCTTAAATACTAAAACAATTAATAAAATAAATTCTAAAAACACTGAGCACACAGTTTCACAGTAGTAGTAAAAATTTCAATTCACATATAAAAATCGTATTGTAATGATAAAAGCAAACAAATTTGGGTGGGAGATGGGTATTCCCCAAGTCAAACGAGATCTTGAAAAAACAGATAGGGTTAAAACAAATTAAATAAAAAAAGCGAAATGAAATCGAAATACGATGACATTTAACAATAAAATTCTCAGAGTTATTATTAATCATTAAATTATTGAATTCCTTTCGAATTACGCATTTTCCCTTTTCTTTTAATGTCCGTGCATTGCATTAATACTTATAATGAGAGGGAAAAATGACAATCCGAAGAAATCTATCAAATGAAATCTACGTCAACGTTGAAAATTTAGCTACTAAAAGATCTGGTAAGAAATAATAAGACATGAAACGTGCCTTGGTCATTCGGAAAACAAGAGACGCTTTCTAGGAGAAATTATATCTTGGCCGATAAATAATTGCCAAGGACAGCCATTAAAGTCAATGAGACTAGTAAATTATATTGAGCAAACGCAAGAGACGATCATAAAATACGGAAATCGATCGATCAGATTGGATTTCGAGGCGCATTTGGGGGAAGTTGTTGAGACTTTAGCACATTGATGGCTTAATAACACAGTTTGATGAAGATGATTTTCATCATACCGAAGAGATACTGTTGTTAAGCTCCAATGAATTTAAGATTGAAGTACAAGATTACTTAGAAAAAAAAATAGCGTGACAAATATATATTTTTTCACAATTCCTCTCTACCATTAGTTCACTCTCTCCCTATATATATATATATATATATATATATATATATATATATATATATATATATATATATATATATATATATATATCTTGTTCACATTATTTTCAATCGTTAATAAAATACTTTTTATTCATCCACTCTAGTTCAAATACATGTTTTAAACTTGCAGTGGATGACACTTGATTTTAATACAATTTTTTGAAATATTTTCATTAATTATATTTAATTAATGAATAAATAGTAACAAACACAAAAATAATAGTCCAACAGTATACACAAAAGAGGAAAATTGCTCGTTGTGTTCCTGTAGCGCAATGGATAGCACGTTGGACTTCTGGTCTAATTTCTACGCGCGCGAATGTGATTTCTTTTTTACTATACTATTTTATTAGAATAATAAGTTTAAGGAATGAATAAATAGTAACACAAACAAAAAAATAGTCCAACACCATATATAGAAAGGAAAATCGCTTTCTATTTTGTCACTTATAATATTGTGATTCTATCATATGTATAAACATATTTATATTAATTGTAACTATTTAATGAAAAATAACTTAAATAAAATTTTTCTTTGTTGACCTAAGAGTAGGAATTGACTTTAAAAAAATTATATTACTTGTTTATTTATTCGGAGCAAATATAAATAATTCGTCTAGTTTCACCCAATTCAAAATTGTTTATACTACAATGAATTACGTTTGTGATTAAATTAATCAATGTGGTATTCAATTATACATAAAAGAAATTTTTTTTGTAAATTAGAACAATTTTAGAGTTAATATGAATTAAAGAATTTTTCTTTGTAAGATATACGAACTGTGATTTTGAATAAAGGATATTTAAAGAATATGTCCTTTAATAATATTATTTTAAAAACATTTTACTGAAAAATACTAGAAAAAAGAAATCATTTATCACATTCCCCATTTAAAAGTTCAAAATTTTTGTTGTCGTGATATACGAAAGAAAAAGTGCATTAAAACTTCAAACAAGAAGTATTTCCTTTCTTCCATGTATCAGGAAATTTGTTTCAATAGTTTGCAGATAGTAATTTGTTTAAAAATAGAAACGTTACGCATAATTGTTTATGGAAACATAAAAATATTGTACTGTAGTATTTTTGTAAGAATATCACTGATATTTTAGAATTAGTCAAATTTCATCCTGTTAAAAAACCTTTAAAAAAGCCATTTTTTCAACTAGCAATGTTAAGCTAAAATATTTTTGGGATTTAGATCAATTTATAAGAAGAAATTTATTTAGCTTATCACTTAAAATTAATTTAATATTTAAGACCATTTTTTTTTTGTGTGTGAAGTATAATTGTGTGAAGTGTGTAATTTCTTTTACATTACATTACATGATTTAAATATATATATATAATTTGTAGAAACTAAAATATACCGAAGGAATTATAAATTAGTGCACTGTATATTCAAAAATTCAATATTATAATGCACACATATTACTTTCATGAAATTTCAGAAACTAGGGAACAATACATAGAGGGACATTACAAGCTACACAAACGTATCTTATTCTCAAGTGCTTTAGTGAAGCACAAACGGCAACACCTATATGTTTTTTGGCATCCGGTTGAGTGGCGTATTTGGTTTGTCCCTGGTCCAGTAACCCTAAGGTTACGGGTTCGACCCCGTGCCAAGTCGGTGGGTTTTCATGATGTAGAAAATTGGCAGCGTCCCTGTCGCATGATAATGCAGCATGTAAAAGATCCATAAAGTGCTTGTTTGGCTTGGATGGTGTAGGTAAAATTAAATTCCTAGTACTATTTCGCATCTTCTGAGCTCAGGTGTCTCCTTCTGGGGAGGAAACTGGGCGTCAAAATCACAATGGGGGATTGGTATACCCCCTTAAAAGTAATACCAACTCCCTGGGAATGTACTAGGTCTGCAATAGTAAATACCAATCCGCAGCCCCACCGGAAATTTTTTTTTTGAAATATGGTCGTCATTTTTAGTCAATCATACGTCATCTGGAAAATTTTTCTTCTTACCCAAGAAGCACCAGGTCATCCTTTGCGCTTGTGACTTGAAAGTGCGTGCTAGCATCGCAAGTCATTGGTGGGAAAATAGCCTCCCGTATACATTTTGAAATATATTAAGTTGGTGAGAAAGTATACTTACCACGGCCTTACAAAGGGCTACAGAAAAAAATTAAAAGGATTAATATTGCTTGAAAAACCAAGCTATAGGTATTGGATTTACGTTATTCTAGAAAGGCACGCTTAACTGGAATTGTTTTAATAACTGTATCAATTTTGTTCATACTTTTGGTCAGAAAACTGTTTCATCTATTTACTCATCTATTAGTTTTATTAACTCATTTCAATTAACTAATGAACGCTCGCACACACGCAGAATGCGCTCATTTCTGCGTGATCTCTATTTCAAATAGTTCCTTCTTATAATGATCTTCACGTCACGCGACTTAGCCTTTTAGCAGGTAACTTCTTTAAAGCCCAAGGTAGTAGCCTAATAGTCAAGGTAACGGACTCGTGGCCGGCGTGTCATGAGTTCGAGCCCAATACCCCTGAAGAATCGTCGTGTAGGAGGGCGATGCGCATTAAATCTTTCGAGGCTTAAACGTCCTTCCGTTGGTGTGGTATAGAAGTTAGGAGAGAGTTGTGCCAGCTCAGGTGTCGTCATCAAGTAGCTGAATATTGTGGTCTCAGGGGTGTTAAATTTGTATCGAGGGTGAAGATATAAACAAGTTTAAAACAGGTATAATTCTTTTAAATTTAAATTAAATAATTCGAATCTCTTACACAACATTTACAAAGAATTATGGTTTCCAAAAAGTTCAAAATGTCTAAAATAAAATCATAATTTTAAAAATTATAAACATATGAAAATAAGAAATAATTTTGTAATAAATATTAAGTATTTTTAGCACTGTGTGTGTTATTTTCTAAAATAGTAGCCTTTGATGCATAAAATTTTATAGAATTATAAAATGTATCATATTCTTTAAACCCTACTACACTCACGGACAAAAAAATTAGCGCACCAAGAAATAATTGCGGGTCGTAACGAAACTTGGCATGAAGGTACATGTCGGGGAGATATGCAAATGATTAGAAATGCAGCGTGATTCGCATTACGTATAGCCGGTAGAAGGGATTTAAAGTCGTACTCCGTGAAGTATAAATCAGGTAACCAAAGCTTGTTTGAGTGTGCTGAATCGTTTACAAAGCAAGAGCTGATTTAGACATGCCATTACGCCGTTTTCGAAGACAATTTGAGCAGCTGTCACAGTTTGAGAGGGGAAGAATCATCGGCATGATGAAAGCTGGGGGGCTAGCTAGGTGAGTAGCTCGTCAATTAGGCTGCTCTGATTGTGATGTGAGGAGGTGTTGGGATCAGTGGATCCGAGAGAGATGTCATTTACATGAATACCAGGCTCAAGACGTCCTCTACAGACCAGTAGTCGAGAAGACCGCCACATCGTAAGAAATGCACGCGTACAGCCAACTGCTTCATCGGCCGTCATCCAGGAACAAGTAGCACCTTCACTAGGGGCCCCTGTGTCTTCTCGAACCATACGAAGGCATCTGAAGGATATTTGGGAACGCAGCGCCCATTACTTGTGCTGCCCTTGACGCCCACCCAACGAAGCCTCCGTTTGGAATGGTGCCGCGCACGAGGAAATTGGATTGCAGCGGAATGGAACCAGGTCGTCTTTAGCGACGAATCCAGATTGAATCAGCAGTGATGGCAATCGTGTTCGTGTGTGGAGACACCGTGGTGAACGCCCTTTGCTTTGCAGCGACACACCGCTCCCACAGCTGGTGTGATGGTATGGGTGTCATTGCCTACAATACATGTCACCCTAGTGTTGATCCGTGGCACCATGACAGTCCAGCGGTATGTCCATGATATTCTGCAACCACATGTGTTGCCACTCATGAACGGCTTCCAGAAGCCATTTTTCAACAACACAATGCTCGGGCTCACACGGCAAGGGTGTCACAAGACTGTCTCCGCACTGTTACTACCCTTCCTTGTCCTGCCCGATCCCCAGATTTGTCTCCAATCGAGCATATCTAGGATCATTTGGGTCGGCGAGTTGGGCATCCCACGAGTTTGAACGAATTAGAGGCAAGGTTACAGCAAATATGGAACGAAATGTCTCTAGACATACGTAACTTGTATGCCACAATGCCCGATCGTATTGCATCGTGCATTCACTGTATATATAGAGGGGTTCAACAGGGTATTAAATCCTCCGTTGTTTTGCCTTTTTCTCTGAAATAAATGATCCTTTTTCTTTGATATTTTCTAATCATTTACTTACATCAAAGTAGTCATTACGTATGTAAAATTTCGTTTCATTTTGACGACTCCTTCTTGGTGCGCTATTTTTTTTGTCCATGAGTGTAATCTAAGAATAACATATCTTTTGTATTTCAATATTTGAAAATATTGAATTTTTAAAAAATTTTTGAAAATGTAACTTTTTATTTCTAAAAATATAATTTATGTAATAAGGATATACATTTCACTTTATAAACCAACTTATTGCTAGTACTTAAAGCTACTATTTTAGAAAATAGCAAGCGCAACGTAAAACTTAATTAATATTTCTTATATAGAAATGTTTCTTATTTTCATATGCTTATAATTTTAAAATTATGATTATATTTTAAACATTTTACACTTTTCTGAAGCTCCATTCCTTTATAAATAATGTGTAAAAGATTCGAATTATTTAATTTTAACTTCAAAGACATATATATATATATTTGAAATTGTTTGTATTTTCAGACCTCTGGAGAAAGTTAAAACCCTCTCTAAGACCTCTTATTCACTCATTTATTAAGCTCAAAGCAAAGTGTGTGTGATGTTTCAGTTGTCTAATAATTATAAATGTTTTGTACTTTCGCATAGCTTGGTGACGTATAATTCGAGCAGGTAAGTTGCGAGAGAGAAAAACAGTGACAAATCGTAAGATATCAATAAAGATGAGCAAAATATTCTTGTATAATAAAAAGGAGTTCGAATACATCAAGTGATGTGAGCTTTAATTATTTGAAGAATGAAAAGGTGAAATGCTTACGTAAAACACAGCTGTTACTCGAAAGTGTTCTGAATCATGTGTAATGTAGTTGTAAAAAACGTAATGATTTAGCAGACTGCAGGGTGGCAAATTATTTATTTGAACTCAGAAATGCTTGTGACATTTTATCCTATCGAAGACATTAATGAAATTATTATTTTAACATACAGTTGAGGTACAGTTATCAGGGTGTAGTATTTATTCAAAATCTTTACCAGTACTGAATTAAATTACTTAAATGGACTGTGAGCAAACTATATATGGTTATAATGTAGTATTCACGATTAGATAAACTAATAATTAAAGATTTGCTATTATTAGACCTACATCTTATTTATTATGGTTGTATATGTTTAATTTTTTTAAAAAACAAGTAATTTAAAGAAAAATTAAGTCAATTCCTACTTAGATCAACAAAGAAAATTTATTTTAGTCACTTTTTATTAAATAGTTACAATTAATATAAATATATGTATACATATGATAGAATCACAGTATTAAGTGAGAAAATAGAAAGCGATTTTCCTTGCAATTTTTCACTTTCCTTTCTATATAGGGTGTTGCACTGTTTTTTGTGTTACTGTTTATTCATTCATTAAATTTAATTATTCTAATTAAATAGCATAATTAAAAAACATTAATATTCTCCGAAATTAGGCCATCCCAGGTGGAATTCCAACCGACGATCTTTGGATTAGAACTCCAACCATTGCGCTTCAGGGACACAACGAGAGATTATTCTTTTTATATATGGTGTTGGGATATTTTTTGTCTGTTTGTTACTATTTATTCATTTATTAATGTATTAATATTTGAAAAAATTATATTAACATCAAGTGTCATCCACTACAAGTTTAAAAAATGCATTTGAACTTGAGTAGATGAATAAAAAGTATTTTATCAACGAGTGAAAATTTGGCCCTATTCAGCTACACGAGGGGGCTATTGGCAAAAGACTCGTAATTTTAAAACATGGTCAGGTGACGAGGACGACACCTGAGCAGGTACCCCCTTGTCTAACTTCCACAACAAACCAACGGAGGACGTTTCAGCTTCGACACGCATCACCCCCCTACAAGGGAAATCTTCAGCAGTACTTGGCTCGAACTCATGACACGCCGGCCACAAGTCCGTGACCTTGACCATTAGGATACCGCGGCCTCAAACTCATCTCTCAAATAATTGCTTTAAAAAAAAGTTATGTTTAACAATTTTGGCTTTATGAAATTTTAGAATAAATGAATAGAACGTAAAATTCGTCAAGCGAATTTAATATAAAGTGTAAAGTTAAAATGAAAAAAGTTTTACTTATTACGAAACCTTGTAAAAAATGTTTAAAAAACCAATCATCATTAATAGGGATCCAGGGAATGAGATTAAGTTAAATGGGCTCTTAAATTAGGTGACTATTGTATCATATTGCTTGACTGTTGTAAGAATTCCTCTACTTGAAAGTATTAATTCATAGCTACAAGAGATTGTTTAAAATATTATAAACAAATCTCATTTTAATTATTCCTTTATGCTGGAATGAACAACTATTGTACAACGAAGGCTTAAGTAAAGGCATTATTTTTATAAATAAATTCCAGTTCTTTGCATTATTATACATGAATAATTAATGTGTGTTTTTACAATGTTCTGTATTGTTCATATTGCATGATAAATTATTTTTCTTCAATTTTTTTTGTTCCTTATATTATTTGACATTACTTTTTAACTTCAGTAATGTGACTTAGATAACATCCTGTTCTGCATTAATGATGACTAAGCATTTTGTTTGACACATCATACACGTAATATGCTTAGGTATTTCAATGGGAAAATATCACTTATTTGAAAATTAAGCATTCCTTTGAATCGTATCAAAGTATTTACAGACTAAATCTCGAAGATTTAATTTCTGCTCATGCAAAACAGATGTTCTGTGTGACAGTTATAACAAATCTTTTTTGAAGAAATTCAAAATATTTTAATAGCTTTTGATATTTAAATTCAGCTGCAGTGCATTTGGTAACGGGTCTGCCTTTTTTAAAGTACTTCACCTGCGCTTGAAGCAACTAACACGTCATAACTTCACCTGCTATCAGAGCACGAGGCACCTGGATATGCGGCATGTCGCTTCTATAAACATTAGAAAAACTGCGTTAAGCCACAAATATATATTCCTTGTGCGCTTATCATAAAACAAGCTATAAGAGTGACTCCTAGTATCCTAAACATTTTCCCCCAACTACAAAAAGTTTTTTTTCTTAAACTTTTTTCCTGATGATTTTTTCTTAAAACCCGAGAGCAGTAGAAACGTTCTTAAGATACTACGTGGGAATTTCCGTTAAGACTATCTCTTACTGTATCTCAGGGCATTGACTGATGTGACAAAAGACATAGTTTCGGTTAGTGACCTACTTACTTGTGAGATTCGATTGAAAAAATGAATCCTTCTAAATCACTTGGAAGGTCACAGTACTCTTAATAAATAATTAATGCATTATTTTTCCACGAATTCAAAATTTTAATAGAAAATAGATTCTTAAAAGAAGTAGTTTTTTCTCAGTCGACCTTCAATGAGACGTATTAATACACGTTAATTAAAAAACAAGCTTATTTATTGATACTAGAATTATTATTAGCTCTTTCATTTTGGTTTTTAGTCAGCAAATTGAGTTTTATTTAGAACTGACAAAAAAAAATTCAGACTGTAAGGCTCTAAATTTTAATGATTACTTAGCATCTGATAAATGTTTTACATTTAAAAACACTTAAAATATTTTGAACTTCTATTGAATTGAAAGATGCAATTAAGTCATATTTTATAATATTTTTACACTCTCTCACACAGTAAGGATCTCTGTCTTTCTCTCTCTCTCTCTCTCTTTACATATATATCTAGATATATATTATAAATGCGAAAGTTTGTCTGGATGTTTGGTCGTCTTTCACGCGAAAACAACTGAATGGATTTTAATGAAACTTTACAGTAATATAGCTTATACATCAAAATAACACATAGGCTATAAATTATAAAGATATTGTGTGAAGTGTCCAAAATATAACGAGAAAGGTATCCGACTACTTTCGGAACCGTGATTTTAAAAAGGCGCATAAATGGATACTTTTCATTATATTTAGTGTCATTTAGATTACAATGCATGTATAAAATTGTTTTAAGGACATTTTGACAAAAAAAATTATTTAAATACAATATTTCGGCAAAAAATTAACTTAGAATAACTTTTTTTCAAAATGTTCTCATTTTGTGAAAAATACTTCTATTATAATAATATTTTGCCTGTATATAGCTCAGACATCTGTACAGAGGCTCAACTATGATTTTTAAAAAATTCACATTATTTTCAGAGTTACAACCAATTGAAATAATTATCGGCGTTTTTTCTTACAATTTCTCCCCTCTGTTGTCGTAAAACATGGATAAACCCACTTCTAAGTTAAATATTTCAAAAATTCTAGTTGAGTCTCTGTACAGAGGTCTGAGCTATATACAGGCAAAATATTATTAAAGTAGAAGCATTTTTCACAAAAGGAGAATATTTTGAAAATGGGTCATTCTATGTTCATTTTTTGTCAAAATATTGTACTTAAATAATTTTTTATTGTAATACTATTCTTAAAACAATTTTTTATATACATTTTCTAATCTAAGTGACACTAGATATCTTAAATATTATCCATTTATTCGCTTTTGCAAAATCACGGTTCCGAACGTAGTCGGATACCTTAATAAACCAAATGTAAAAGAAAAGGAATATTTATAAATTAACTACAGTTGTTTCAAAGCAATCACGTTAATCCCTTTTGAAAAAGAGACAGGAAATATTAAATATTTGCTTACTAGGAAAATTGCAGTTTAGTTTCATATTGAATTTTAAATAACCTAAGGAATAGTAAATCCTAAAACCCATGAAAACAATATTATTCGGTTAAATGAATAAATTACCTAAAACAGAAGAATTAACTTTTATATAAAATACCTTACAAATAAAAAAATGATATATTTTTAAATAAGAATATTTAAGTTTTATTCCAAAAGTCACCGCATCATTTTCAAGTAAAATCAGCTAACGAAAGAGAAAAGTTTCCCATGATGTTTCTGTTATTCTTTCTTTCAACATACAGGCTATATAATATCACTCTGCAGCTTGAACAAGATACCCAAAATGTTAGACGACAGGTCAATGCTTGCTTTGATCTCACTGTAATCGTTGAGCATATTAAGATAGTGTAATAAGCGTCAAGTGAGCCGAAAATTTTTTACAGTTTTATATCATTTCAGATTGATACAATTTTGCTAATCTTCAGATGGTGTATCATATTTCTCATGTTATAAATATACAGATGGAATTAATAAAAACATAACATTTTCACACCCAAAATGTTAGGGCGACAGGTCAATGCTTGCTTTGATTTCACTATAATCGTTGAGCATATTAAGATAGTGTAATAAGCGTCACAAGTGAGCCGAAAATTCTTTACAGTTTTATATCATTTCAGATTGATACAATTTTGCTAATCTTCAGATGGTGTATCATATTTCCCATGTTATAAATATACAGATGGAATTAATAAAAACATAACATTTTCACACCCAAAATGTTAGACGACAGGTCAATGCTTGCTTTGATTTCACTATAATCGTTGAGCATATTAAGATAGTGTAATAAGCGTCACAAGTGAGCCGAAAATTTTTTACAGTTTTATATCATTTCAGATTGATACAATTTTGCTAATCTTCAGATGGTGTATCATATTTCCCATGTTATAAATATACAGATGGAATTAATAAAAACATAACATTTTCACACCCAAAATGTTAGACGACAGGTCAATGCTTGCTTTGATCTCACTGTAATCGTTGAGCATATTAAGATAGTGTAATAAGCGTCAAGTGAGCCGAAAATTTTTTACAGTTTTATATCATTTCAGATTGATACAATTTTGCTAATCTTCAGATGGTGTATCATATTTCCCAAGTTATAAATATACAGATGGAATTAATAAAAACATAACATTTTCACACCCAAAATGTTAGACGACAGGTCAATGCTTGCTTTGATTTCACTATAATCGTTGAGCATATTAAGATAGTGTAATAAGCGTCTCAAGTGAGCCGAAAATTTTTACAGTTTTATATCATTTCAGATTGATACAATTTTGCTAATCTTCAGATGGTGTATCATATTTCCCATGTTATAAATATACAGATGGAATTAATAAAACATAACATTTTCACACCAAAATGTTAGACGACAGGTCAATGCTTGCTTTGATTTCACTATAATCGTTGAGCATATTAAGATAGTGTAATAAGCGTCACAAGTGAGCCGAAAATTCTTTACAGTTTTATATCAATTTCAGATTGATACAATTTTGCTAATACTTCAGATGGTGTATCATATTTCCCATGTTATAAATATACAAAGGGAATTAATAAAATCACAACATTTTCACACTCCAAAAATCGAGACGTGAAGAAAACGTTAAAAAATAATTAAGTAGGCAAAATGAATGTATGTTAGAAAGAACAATAACCATTTATGACTATGCATTTTCAATTGTTACTTTTTCGTCCCTATTCCTTGGCTTTTTAGTCCCCGATATAATACACAATCTAACACAATCAATCTTAAAGTATGGACTAGACCAGTAGTCCTCAACCACCGGACCGCCCAAAGAGCATTAAATTATTTCCATTTTAATATACTGTTCGAATCAATTGGAACAAATGGGGAAAAACGATTTTTTCAAGACCCGTGGCTTTTAATCATTACATACCTTAAATAGACTGAAAAATCTCTGTAAGTACGAAGTACGTCCTACGGTAGCAGAAATGACTTTTTCAGCACGTCTCGAAATTGATTCTTCTAGTGTAGCTCAAATGTTCTTGATTTCATCATTATGGAACCCCACTTATGTAAAACACTTTTTATAATTTATTCTGTTGTCGTGCAATTCATCTTAGCTAAATGATTCTTGAGAATATGCCATAAGTTCTTAATTGGATATAGTTCTCGTGAATTACCAGGCCAATCAAGCACTTTTATTTTATTTTCCCTCCTAAAAGTCTGGAATAATTTCGAAGTGGGACAAGAGGCCAAGTCATGTTGAAATGTTTCCATGAATGGAACAATCTACTGCGTAACATTTATATGTATTTGACAGAATTCATTATGCCTTTAAGAGGAACTAAGCTTCCAGTGCTTATTTTGTGAAAAAATTTAAAAACATCTGTTTAGAAGGGTGTATTACAATCCATTGGATATGATCTGGTATCAGAATTTCACCATAACTTCTTCTAACTACACTTTATTTATATCCTTGAACAAATTAATATGTTTCATGGCTGAAAATCGCCTTTCAGTCGTTAACAGTCCATGATCAGTATTTTTTGATTTAAACGTTTTTTCATCATTTTTTGAGTTAGAAATTGTTCTTCTCGGTCTTGTTGCCTTAAGCCCAATTTCCATAAGCCTTTTCGGCACAGTTGGAATACTCATTTCACCATCATAACCCAATAAATCCATTCGAAGGTCTGTGATTGTCTTTCTTCGTTTTATTTTTCTATTTCTTACTAGAAATTTATTAGTTTTTGGCATAGTTTTCCGTTTGTGCCCACATTTTCACTTTTCTTTTTGCAGACGATGATCCGAAATATTCTTAAAGTTCTTGAAACACTTGAATTTGTCCACACCAACTGCAGTAGCTATATCTCTCACAGTCATAGAAGTGTGTTTATTAAGAATCATTATATTTTGGAACGCTTCTCTCTCTCTCTCCCTCGGATTAATATCTATATTTGAACAAGCAAAAGTAACATGTATAACACTAAACGCACAATTATAGCGACCAGCTACCACATTGAAAGCCTCTCAACTGAGCTACCCATACACTAAAACCAATCAAACAAGTAAATTTTAGTCGATATCGATCCTTCACTTTACTTCGAGACAAATATAATTGGTTTGAGGTGGTTCAGGACATCACTGGTAATCACACACCAACTTAAACAAGAAAAAGTTGTCTGTCCCAATTAATTCGAACCATATAGTATTTACTGTGGTGTATTTCTCTCGGGTTTGTGCGACTTTCCATGGAAATCTCTTTATATTCAATGTTAAATAAATTTACATTCATTTTTTTGGTGTAATTGTATTTTATTCTGAAGACATATTTAAATACAATTAAGTTAAAATTATTAAATCAAAGCAATCTTAAACATAAACAATGTCCTACCCCCAGCAGGTCGCGGCAAAATTATCAAACATTGACCTGTCCACGGAGGTGAAAAGATTGGGGAGCACTGAAATAAATTATGGCTCACCTAGAGGTTTTATCGCACCTACAATGAATTTAGAAAATTTTAAATTTTCTGGCATTAAAAATTCATTTAAATTATCCGACTACGTTCAGAACCATTATTTTGCAAAAGCGTATAAATGGATAATATTTAGGATATTTAGTGTCACTTAGATTAGAAAACGTATTTAAAATTGTTTTAAGAATATTATCCCGGCCCAAGTCGATGGATTTTCATGATGCAAAAAATCGGAAGCGTCCATGGTGTTGATTATACTGCATGTGAAAGATCCCTAGAGTGCCTGTTTGGCTTGGGTACTTTCGAACCCAAGGGTCACCGCCAAAATGTATTTCTAGTGCTCGAAGTGATAATTTGAAATATTGAAAAAATTGTCAAAATATGAAAAAAAATTACATGATAGTGCTAATTATAGGAGCAAAATCATTAAGAAATTTGGGACTATTTAAGTACGAAAAGCAGATATTTGACGTTTGAATATAATTTGGTACAATAAAAATATAAAATATAGGCATTTTGATAGCAGGTTCATGATGCGGAACTCTTACCTCACCACCCTGAAAGATAATGCATAAAATTAATTAATTTACAATACATAGTAATTCAGAAATGATACTTTGTGTGTTTCTGTTTCATTCATACATTTTGCACAATTTTTACATCCAATGTATTACAGCTATCCCCCGATTTACATGGAAGAGAGGTAAATTAGAAAACCAAGCAAGTTCACTGCTGGCCAATAAAATTGAAACACCTTGAAGGAAAGCTAATATCAAAGAAAACATTTATTGTATATAAACAATATGGAATGAATACAAAAAAATTAAATTTATATGCAGTTTGGAGGTTTACAGGGGTTCAAAATTAGTAGAATCTGCTGCCATCCCTGCTGGTTACGCATGGAGTTCAACTGGGCTCCGATGACAGAAACGGGCTAATTCAAGTCTATGTCACACTTCATCAAACGTATTAGCTGGAGAGGGGAGAATGAGACGTGCAACTTGTGTGGTCTTGAATTATCTGGCTGGTAGAGGGCATATAGCACGCCTCGAAAATAGAGCACAACTACCGGACAAGATGGTACAAGATGTCAGAAATGTATCGATCTTCTTTCAAATTACCGTTGATCAAGACTAGTGATGTGCGTGTCGTTTACCTAATAGTTTCCCTAACCATCACACCAGGTGCACGGCCCCTACGTCGATATCGAATGTAAGCAGGCGACGAATGGTCTCCTCGGAACCTCTAGATACGTGTACGGCCATCAAAATACTGTACGCAAAATCGGGACTCGTGTGAAAAGACGACATTATGCCACTCCTGTATCCAACTTTGTCGTCCGGAGCACCGGAGTCGCCTTTTCTCTCTATGCTGCTTTGTTAAGGTATCCGACTACGTTCGGAACAATGATTTTGCAAAAGCGTATAACTGGATAATATTTATGATATTTAGTGCCCAAATTAGAAAATGTATAAAAAATTTTTTTTGAAGAATAGTTTCAAAAAAAAATTATTTAATACAAATTTTGACAAAAATAACAAAATGACCCATTTTCAAAAATATTCCTTTTTTTTAAAAAATCTTTTTTAAAAATATTTTGCCTGTATATAGCTCAGACTTCTGAAGGGACTCAACTAAATTTTTTGAAATATATAACTTAGAATGGGTTTTTATCCATGTTTTACGACAACAGAGGGAAAATTGTAAAAAAAAAGCCGTCATTTTTCAAATGGTTGTAATTTGAAAATTTATGTAAATTTTTTAAAAAAATCATAGTTGAGCCCCTGTAGGGGGGTCTGAGCTATAAAAAAAATTTTTTATAATAAATTTTTTCACAAAAAAACATTTTAAAAAAAGGTTATTCTAAGTTTTTTGCCAAAATTTTGTATTTAAATTTTTTTTTGTCAAAATTCCTTAAAAAAATTTTTTTTAAAAATTCAATTAGGATAAAAATTCAAAAAATTTTTTTAAAAATCACGGTTCGAACGAAACCCCGGATACCTTGGGGGCGAAGCAATGGCCACCGTGTTGACAGTCTACGCCACTGCAAACGTTGTTGAACTGTACGCTGGATACTGCGCGTACTGAAAACATGCCTATTTCCTGATTAATGATCCGTGATGTGGTTGAACGGTTTTACAGACCCGATCTCACAATAGGTCTACTCTCTCTGGTGTTAGTTATGGGAAGATGTGGAAATAATGCATGCCGTTCAGTATGACCCTCACCAGCCCATTGATTCCATATTCGCATGACACTGGTTGGATTTCAATCAGCGTGATGGGTGATATCACGGAACGATAATTCACACCCCGATGAGCAAATCCTGTTATCAATTCTACACGCTTGTAAACATTCCCCTTTTACTCGAGGCTCCGACATTCAGCAAACTTCAACCTTACAAAGCGCTTTTCGAATGAGAAATGCACTACACAATTTTTCTTTTATGCAGTGCTTCAGATGTCATTTCTCCCTCTTGTGTCGTCTAAATGCAATGAAATACTTATAATTTGCATATCCTAATCTCTTCTTCCTTTTTTGTGATTTTGACCTTCTTCAGATCATTCCTTCCTGATGTTCCAATTTTAATGGCCAACAGTGTAGGAAGCAGAATCTTTATATGTAAAACCGTGTGAATCCCAAATAAACTAAAATGTACATTATTTAGTCACTTATTTTAACCACATAAAATAAAAATATCTTGTAATTGCATTCGTATCAATTATAATCCGCTTTTGAGTAGCTCTTCTAGTCATATCATTAATGCTTTTTCCATATGTTACTATACAGCATCTCTTACTTAAGAAAATGTGCTCGTACTTGCAGAAGATCCTGCTGCTGCAAATTTTATAATGAAGTTTTCATTTCTTCCTATTGTTCTTATTGTGGCTTCATTCATAGAATAATATTTAACTGCATATTTTAATCTTTCTCCGTGATGTAGATGATCAAAAATTTTAATTTTGCTTTCTAAAAGCACAATTTACTTTTTTTCATTTCTTAAAAAAAATTTTTAGCATGATAAAACTTATAAAATTTTAATAAAATTGTAAAAATGTTTAAAAAACAATAATTGTTCATCACTAACCAAAAATATGAAGTTTAAAATAATTTCGACAATAATGAACCCTTTCCTGCTACTAAAAATGTAATGCACTAAATCACACGAACATAAAGTTGGATTGTATATGTTACCATTTAAGTGTATAATGCAGTTATTTCTTAGAATAAAACTAGGTATTTCATGAAATACCTAGACAAGTCAGTTAAAGTATATGATAGATGAAATATTTCATACTTAACCTGGTTATTCAATGAAATACCTAGTTATTCTATGAAATAACTAGGCAAGTCAGAGTTAAAGTATATGATAGATGAAATATTTCATACTTAACCTCTAGTTATTCCATAAAATAACTAGTTATTCTATGAAATAACTAATGATAGACCGTTAAAGTGAAAACTAAACAATGTCAAAGTTATTTTAAAAATTAATTTATCATAAATTGCTAAAACCTCTCGAAAAATACATTTTATCCCTATTGAGGATGATTAAATGATAAATAATTATGAAACGCAGATGATATAATTTATTATTGTTCATATTGCTAAATTAATAAAAGAGAAAAAAAGAATATGTTTTTTGCGTCTGTTACTGGCACAATTAACTTTTCTACAGCTTGAACAAAAACATAATGCTATAATAATTAATAGTCACGAGATACTTTTGTGCTGTTTCAGCACTTCTTTATATTTGCTATCAAAATTAATAATATTTTATAAGTGCAGCACCGTTTTTCTTTGTACCGCGCTTATTTAATAAAGATTCAAATCTCTCTTGCATTAAATCTTTCTTATTCACAGATTGGTCTCCTATTCCTACAGAAGTCATTGCATGAAAGCACACAGGTTGCGAAAATGTTTGTTAATAATCCAAAATGTAAAACGCTGACATAAATACACCGTCTTAAAGCAAAGGAATGAAATGTACAGACACGTCATTGCAAAACAGCTATAAGGGTCTCAAAACTGACTAGAAGTAGTTAGAATCGGTTCAAAGAACTTTCGAGTGCCGTATTTCATACTGTAACGATCAAGTTATCGTTATTCTGTAGAATACCTAGTTAAAGCGTAGAATTCAATAATTGTATATACTTTAACAGACTTGTCTAATTATTTCACGAAATACCTAGTTATTCTATGAAATAACGGATTTCCCACTTAAACGGTAACCCGTATTATTTTTTTTAGATTGGAATTAATGGAATTCAGAGAAGAAAAAAATTAAAAATGATTGGAAAAATATGAAGATTTGAATAATTCCGAATAAAAAATCACAATGATGGGCACCTTCCTGATACTATAAAAGTACTCCACTAAATCACACAAACATAAAAAGTTCGATTGTATATATAAAATAGGGAATTCCCATTTTTTTAGATTGAAATAAATAGAGTTTAAAGTAGAAAGGAATTAAAAATAACTAGAAATACACACTCTAGTGTTACCAAGCAAAAGAAATTAAAAATTGAATACATTGTGATACCCCTCGACCCGGGAGTATCATCTCTTCCCAGATTTTGAAGAAAATATTGATCCCGGTTAAAAATCAACAAATTTTTTTTTATTCCAATATATTGTCAAAAAACACAATTTACTTTAGGGATGTAATCAGGAGTGATGTAAGGCACCGTTTGGGGGGGCCCCCCTTTCGTTATCCTTGCGACCCAATCTGTGGGAAGGAACGAAAAAGCAGCCATATCTTTATCTTAATATTCTTTTTTAAGATCTTCTTAAACAATATGCAATAATAATAATATTCAATTCAAGTGAATCTGGCGTGAAGAGACACACTATTCGTATTACCAAATAATCGCGTAACTGACTACTATATCTAACTCTACCGACTATTTCTAACTTCAGTAACTACACAGTTCTTAATAGCTTAATTTAACAGTCTTACCTATATCTTGGGTAAACAGCAATTCGCTTGATTCTAACTGACGTGGCTTTTATCCTTGTGGAATGGAATCCACCTTTAGCTTTTGTTCAGTGTACGTGTATGTAAATGTAGAGCGCCCTCTAGCGCTCATGGTGTCATACTATTCAGTGTAACCTAAGACTCCTACGAGTAAGGAGTTGTTTCGAGCGTGATGAGCAACTGAGAGTAATAAACAACAGTCCACTGCAACTGAGTGAGACTCTTTCTTTGAGCTATAATCTTATGTGAACCAACCAGCTTTTTCGCACAGGTACGGAAAGATTAAATCTTGAACTCAGGATTTCCTCTCACTTTAACTTAGGCGTTTGTAAACATAGACCTCGTATATTTACATCTCATAGCCACGCTGCGTA
This sequence comes from Trichonephila inaurata madagascariensis, assembly GCA_019973955.1. NCBI lineage: Eukaryota > Metazoa > Arthropoda > Arachnida > Araneae > Nephilidae > Trichonephila > Trichonephila inaurata. Next base: position 23,437 of record BMAV01025159.1, on the reverse strand, counting down.
CGCTTAACTTCTACTTTTTATAAGATTCCTAATTTGAATATTCACGCTTCTGGCCCCAAAAAACCCCAAGAGGACAATTAGTTGAAATCGCGATGAGCCCGTCACAGGGATATAACGTGTTTCTAAGTTCTAAGTAAATAGCGCCTGGAATCCTAATCACGATCTTTATTAGAAGTTACCCTAAGAATCTTTATCTGCCTTAAATTCCTTAACACGCTAAAGCCCGTTCTATAATTATGCTTCTATATTTAATATCTTACCAACAGCTCACAGCATTCAGCATCTTAGCTTTCTGTCTCCTTCTCCTATTCTACCATTCTACCAAGCGAAGCTCCATTATATATCTATCAACTAATCTGCATATCGCGGTTTCTTCTCGAGAGGATTGTATATGAAATAGCGCCATTCTAGCCCCAAAGATTCCCCAAGAGGATTAGTGTGAAAATCCGATAAAGCCCCGTCACAGCATATTTAAAAAAACACAATATATTAAAAACCTTGTAAATTTGAAATCGTGTAGAAGTACCGAGTAAATCTGGAAGAGAGGTGTGTGTGTGTGCTAATATATATATAACTTTTTATAAGAGATGTTTAATATTATATATAAAGAGAGAGATTGTTTTACCTCCTAATTCCTTATTCACAGATCTTTCAAGTGGTTGCGTTTCAATTACAAATAGACATTAAATTGATGTTATCGTATACGAGAGTCACTGAAATTTTTGAGATATTCCTAGGTTTTTAAAGTTTATACTTACAAATTTTTAGGAATGTTCAAAGTAGTTTCCTCTAGCATCAATTCACTTTTGTAGACGAATTTTCAACAGTTTAAATGCCTCAAACTATTCATTTCTTGGCATTAATGAAAAATGATTTTATAGCCATATCAATCTCTTCTTCTGAATGAAAACGACATCCACGTAAATTCTTATTTAGGTTAACAAATAACCAAAAGTCACACATAGCTAAATCCTGAGAATAAGGTGGATTCTCTATCACTTTAATATGTTTTTGTTTAAGAAACTCAGCTGTTAACCCGGCTGTATGGGAAGATGCATTGTCGTGGAGAAGCGTTAATCTTCTAACATAAACTTTTTGGACAATTTCTGGAAGACATTTAGTGGTATATCAGTTTACCGTTACTGTCTTCTGTCCTTCCAACTTGATGGCTTGGATCAATACCGTACTTCTGAAGAAAATGGAATACATTACTTTTTTCATTGTCCGTTGTCTTTTCACTATTGTTAGCGTGGGATCATCTTCAAAGACCCCTAATTTGCTTTTCTGACGTGTTGGAACGTCAAAAAACGGCATGTACGTTTCATCACCCGTTACAATTTTAGAAAAGATGCGGTGGTCAACATCATTTAGCAATTTAAGGGTTTTTTACTGATTCTGACACGCTCCTCTTTTTGGTACTCAGTTAGATTATGGGGAACCCAAAGGCAAAAACTACTTTTTTCAAATGTAATTCTTCACGAATAATTTTGTATATGGCTTCGTATCCAATGTTAAGTTCCTTCTGTATCACTTGGTAGGTACAGCGATTATATCATCCATTAACAGTTTTCCTATAGGAGCTGCTTTATGCGAGATTACTGCTTACCACGGCCTTCCTGTGTGTTCTTCATCCTGAAGAGAATTGTGACCACTGCAAAATTCTTTAAAACATTTGAATACGGTAACACGCGACAAGGAGAATCATCATCAAATGCTATTTGCAGCTGTGTTGAGCGCATTCCTCTTAATTTAATCCAGCTTTAAAATCATAGAAAATCATAGCATGATAATGTTCTCACGTCAACTCCATTTTCTCTTCTGTCTAAAATTTATTCTACGCTAAAAAACTTGAAGTAAGTCTGTAAAAAGTCGTCTTCTGTGTTAAAATATTTTGTGTTTTCAAATTAAACCGTTAATTTTGTTCTGTAGTAACTTCTCGTCTGCGCGTATCTCAAAAATTTCAGAGTTATCCTTGTATTTTAAATTTCAAGCTACAGACATGCATATAAAACGTACGTAGAATAGATTTAAGCTAGGTAGAACTTCTAACAATCTGAAAATAAATTTTTATACTACCCACCTCAACAGGAAAAGAGTTAACTAAATGTATATTGCTCTTTATTGAGTTTGGTTTTACGAGGTAGAATAAAAGATTACATTGTTTAAATCACATCTTATCTCTCTACATCGTGACTAATTTGTAACACGCATAAATTCATTGCAGGTCATAACTTCAGGGATCATTGATAAATATAGAAATTCGTACAGTAAGTTCTAAAATTATTTTCCCACATGTTTTTTATATATATGTATGTAGAATTTCATCGTACTATAAAGCTACTCATGGGATATTAGCGACGGACCTCGTAATTTTTAACCAAGGTCAAGTGATGAAGGCGACATCTAAGCTAGCAATTTCCTTTCTGAACTACCACACCACACAAAGGGAATACACAACTCACAGCAACACAAATACACAGGGACAACTATGGACAAAAGCATTCTTCTTTCTCATTTCAGAGACCTCGACTTTTTTCCTTTCATATCCGTAGTTTTTCGAATCTTCCACAATCATATGATTTCTGGTATTTAATACACTGATTGGTTAGATTCCGTGGCTGATACAGTATTGCAACGTGGTACTTTTTAAGAAGATAAAGTTGCAGTTAAAATAGTATTTTCCGTTAGGCAGGTAAAAGAAAAGAATTAACTATAACACGTTTTAGTGGGTTCAGGACTATCATAAATTACAGGACATGCTCCAGAATGTAAAATACCAAAATTAGAACTCTTTGTTTATGATATATATATATATATTAAAATTTCCAATAAAGCTTAGATTTTTTGAGTTCTTAATAAAAATATTTTATCATTCTGTAGAACTACAAAAAGAATTTTTTAGTTCGAAAAGTTTTTTTCTGCTTTGTTGAAGTAGGACATAATTTTTGAGATCTCATAATACATATTTATGTTTATTACCATATTTTTAAAAAAGAGTCTGTTTTCTAAATATGTGAAATATATTTACACATATATAATATAATATATAAAATATAATGAACCTATATTTTATAAAATATTGGTATAATTTCTTTAAAAAAATTATGGAGCTTTGTAATTTTGAAAATTTTTATTTTTTACACTTTTTTTATACATAAAATGATTTTTAAAAATTAGGCATAACTCAAACTAATAAAAATTAGGTTCACTATATGTACAGGTATTCTTATATAGAAGTATAAAAATTTCTGAACCATATTAAACAATAGTTTATTTTTTAAAGTGTACCAAAAGGCAAAAAATTATGCTTAGGAGAAAAAGTGAAAAAGCTTGTAGTAATATTTTCATAAATTACACACTTGAATAATATTTTACTGCTTTTTTTTGTGTACCTAATAATAATATATAGTTTAATCATTCTCTGGAGTTACAAAAATAATTTTAAATTTAAAAATTTTTATTTTCTTTATTATAACTGATCATGAACATTATTTTGTCAAACATATTTCATTTAGGTACCATTTCTTATAAAAGTATTTCTTAATTATACAAAATATTTTACACACGTATATAAAACAATGGACAAAACATAAATAGTTTTTTTGATGAAATAATTGCAAATTTCTCAGAAAAAACCATAAAACTTTAAAGTTTTGAAAATCTCGAATTTTTTCTTTTTTCTCTTGTAAAACTACTTCTTTTTTAAAAAAAAATTAGACATTAAAAAGAGAAAAACTTTATTGTTTCTTTGAAATAAAAACAAATTAATGTTTTACGTACATCAAACACAAGAGGAACTATTTTTTAAACTGTGTTAAAAGAGGCGCGGTCGTTTGCTTACATTTTTATCAATTTTATTTTTCATATTTTAGGTTTTATATTAACAAATATATAAGTGTTACACATTTTTGGATTCAGAAAAATATGCACTATTTTTGAAGAATAGAATTAAGAAATAGATTTTTTGAATGTGTATGATGTTCTGGTACTCTTAAAGAAAATCCCTCGAATGAAACTTTAGCTAGAGAATTATATCGCATATATAGTGCGCCCACTTAAGTCCGTTGAACCCTAATAATTTATGAACCACAAGAGCTATAGTCATAGAAAAGGGGTCTTGTAAAGTTGATATGCACTACCATAGAAACTACATACAGTACTCCCGAAGCGAATGTATTTGGAGAGTTAGCGTTCTTGTTTAAGAAAAGTACTAGATATATGAAAGAAATCAATTACAAAGTTGTTCAGCATTATGGATTTAATAAAAACAAGTAATATAAAATAAAAAATTTTAAGTCAATTCCTACTTAGGCCAACAAAGAAAAATTATATTTTAGTTACATTTTATTAAATAGTTACAATTAATATAAATACGTATATACATAAGACAGAATCACGCTATTAAGTGACAAAATAGAAAGTGATTTTCCATGCAATTTTCCAGTGTTTCCTATCTATATATATGGTGTTGGATCATTTTTTGTTTGTTTATTACTATGTATTCATTCATTAAATTTAATTATTCCAATAAAATAGTATATAGAAAAGAAATCTCATTCTCATAAATTAGGCTATCCCAAGTGGGATTCGAATTCACGATCTTTGGATTAGAAGTCCAACGCGCTATCCATTGCGCTACAGGAACACAACGAACGATTTTACTTTCTATATATGCTGTTGGATTATTATTTTGTTTGGTACTATTTATTCATTTTTTAATTTTATTAATGAATTAATATTTGAAAAAATGTATTAACATCAAGTGTCGCCCACTAAAAGTTTAAAAAAATGTTGAACTTGAATGGATGAATAGAAAGTATTTTAGTAACGATTGAAAATTTGTATGTTTTATTTTTACTGTATATATAAATAATATGTAAATAAATATGTATAGGGAGAGAGTAAACTAATAGTAGGAATTGAATAAAAGACGTAAAAGGGAGATTTAATTGGTTTTTAAATCCCAAAATTAAAACGCGATATAACTCGAAAGAAAAGAGAAATGGCCATACTCGTGAGCATCTCTGATCCCCGACATCATATGGACGAATGAGGCATGCTTTGCGAGTAATACTATGTACAATATGCAGAATACCCATTTCTGGTTACTGAATAATTCTAGACGTGCTGTTTAAGTTCGATATCAAGATCGCTGTTCAATAAATGTCTAGTGCGGAATATTCAAAAACAGACCGATTTGCCCAGAGCACGTTAACGAGATTGTCATTACTGAAAAGCGTACAATCCGCTTTTTTAGAGAATTTGCTACTGAGTGACCTCTCCTGAATGTATGGTTCCAGTACAACGGCATCTCGCCACACAAGGTATCACACGTCACACAGTACATTCGAGATACATTCCAGCAACAAGTCATCTCGTATGGTAGTTGCATTGAATGGCCTGTACGGTCACCTGATTTAAAACCCATTGGACTTTTTTCTGTAGGGGGATACATCAAACAAAGAGCTTATGCAACCACTCCATCAGCACTGCTTCAACTTCGATACCGTATTACAGATGCTTGTGCCAGCGTGTCGCGAGTCATGTTGAAGAAAATGTTGCGAGAAATGAAAAACTCGTATCCAGTGAGTGAGTGAGTGAATATTAACGCCGCACTGTTCAGCTACACGAGGGCTTTTGGGGACAGACCACGTAATTTTGAACCATGGTCAAGTGACGTGGACAACACCTGAGCTGGCACCCCTCCCCTTGCACAACGGGGACGTTTGAGCTCTCGACAGATTTAACATGCATCGCTCCCCTACACGGCGAGCCTTTAGTGGTACTGGGCTCGAACTCATGGCAAGGCCAGCCACGATCCAATACCTTGACCACTCGGTTATCATGGCTACACTCGTGTCCAGATGTCTTGCTAAAGGACACCATTTTGAGCATGACAAACAGATGAGCCTCATTTCAGGAAAGAGCAGTTTTGTTCAACGCGATCAAACACACGTGTTTTATACTTTTCGTTTATATCATTTTTGTGTGCAAGTTTTTTTTTTGTAATAAATCTATGTTGTTGAGCAATTTTGTAATTGATTTTTTTTCATGCATCTCGTACTGTTTTTGAGATAAGAACTTTTTCAAATTTATCTTCCTGGGGTTGTTGTAAGCACTTTCTTTGTGTAGAGCAGAAGTGGGCAAACTTTTCCAGGGTACGGGCTACTTCTAATTTTTTCAAGGTGTTGGGGGTCACAGTGAAGAGCATATGGAATGTGGTGGCTAGAAAAAGGTCTACAATTTTTTTATTATAACTTAATAAATACGGAATATGTACTTTATATAACCAGAATAAAAAAAAAAATTACACTTTTAAGACCGCGTTTAACCCTTTATCTACCGACGGTACTTATAAGTACCACTCGCAATAAAATTACATAGAATAACCATTTTTACGAATATTCTGACGATACTTAGCAGGAACATTCTTTAAAATCCACTCTTCCAAGATGTATGGCAGAACGGGTTCTATGATGATTATTTTAGAGGGGAAGGAGAATAGTTTTATAGCAGAAATTGCGTTTTCAGCGCATTGCAAAGATTGTCATTTTTGATCCGAAAAAATAGTTAATGTCAAAAGGTGTCTTATTTTTTTTTGTATGTTAATAAAGACCCCTTAGAAAACAATTTGACTGTTTACTTTAAGTGAACAGTGTGTACAATTAATTTTACAGTTTGCGACATAGCCATCCTGTGATGACCATGTCGTGCCGGTTCCGCGTAAGCTGAGGGTGGCGGGATTACATCAAAATGTTGAGACATAATAATTCTTAATACAACTTTTATTAAGGAAATAACCCATATTATAAATTCTAATTTGACAATTTTAATTAAAAGTGAGGAATTAAACACCCTAAGGGTAAACCATGTATTTAAGTCAGATCACGCAACTAGATCCTTTATCGCGAGTATAGTTAATAATACGATTCATCTAATTACCTATATCAAATATTACCTTTTCAGATCTCCTTCCTTTACCTAAAGAGAGATAGTTATAAAATTCACTTTGAATAAGAGATTCCAACTTCTTTATATTGAGCTTCCTATTCCTTCTAAAACTATCCGGACTGCTAACTCTTGATCTACAAGAGACTACACACTAAGCTATCTTTTAAACTAGCCGCACTAACGATCAGAATGATTCCACACTATAAACTATCTCTAAGCTTGCCGCGCTATATCTTATCATCAAAGCTTCTATCAGCACATAGTATATCTCATTTACATATTATGTTCAGTTTATCTTCTTGAGCATTAAGTTTGGAAAAGTTTTTGCGCATTAATCGTGGACGTCAAAAGAACATAGAGGTTATGTTAGCAGAAAAGCGCGAGAACGTCACAACCCCTCAAGAAGAAAACGTGATTTATAAGGGTTTCAATGCCCGCTTAATAAATTGCGATAATCTAAATCTCTATTTCTAAATTTCAACAACTTTCTGGAGTTTTCAATTTAAAATTTTAATCTTAAATCCTCATTTTGCTTTTATAATTTCCAATATTTATCTTAGGCTTTAATTTTCATTGCAATTTTAATCTTAAATTTTAACTTTTATAATTTCCAATATTTATCTTGACTTTAATTTTCATTACGAATTTTAATCTTGAATTTTAACTTTTATAATTTCCAATATTTATCTTGACTTTTGAATTTTCATTACTCATCTTAGAATTAAATTTTGTATTTAGAGTTTTAGAATTTAAACTCGTGACAATAAATTTTACTCAATAACTAGATAACATTAATAATTACTGTTAATTTGCATCGCTTTTAGCATTCAATTTCTTAAAATATTTATACACTTAAATTTTCTAAAAACAATTATTCTGGGTTCGCAGACCCAATCTCTAACACTGCATATGGAGCTGGTACTTCCGCTCCCTTTCTTGTTGAAGCTATAAATTTCATACTTTTCAAGATTTTCAGGATTGAGTAAATGAAAACTTTTACGAATCTCTATTTCCATAATATCAATCAATTTCTTCACGAGTATTTATATATTATTTTATATATCACAATAAATTTTCATCTCCATTCCCCACATCTGGTTCCAAAAAACTCCCAATGAGCCGCGCAGCGCCGTTATTATTATTGTTAGTGCCCTGACTACGCCGCGTTTCCCTGAACCAGATGCCTCATAATACATAACAATACAACAACATATATATATATATACATATTATACAATTACAAACATTTTTCAATAAACTATTATAACAAATAACCAAAGGAATTTTCGCATCTCACGAAGTCATACATCGAAGCAAACAAATGTGTGATTACAAATGTTTTCTTCAGAAAAATTTTAACAAGTCAAAAGTTCCAAATTAAATAAACACTCATTGTAGTGTTTGACATTATAACTTTTAAGCACCGCCCGGGCTTTCGCTACTGCAATAATTTTTCCGACCACTTGTTGGAAGATCATAAAAAATGAAACAATACGGCAATGCTATATGTTTTCTCCCACCATCACGTCCAACGATGAGGTGCTATCACTCTTCTTTCCTCGGTTGTACTGGAATTTCTTGTTGTAAGGCTTGTAATCTCCTTGTAAGTACTTTCCTTGACAATTGTCTCCTTGGCTGGTCAGGGGGTTCTTCTGATCTCCGTCATTGGGTATAAGTTGTATCTTGCTTCATCTGAACTGTGCATTCTCTTTTGTTCTTTTTTCCTGCTTCTAGAAATAGTACTGGATGACATTTGTCTTTTATTATTATTATTGTTCCTGCCTAAGCTACCACTTGCTTTTCTTTGTGGTCCCGCACTGAAACACACCTGATCTTTTAATACTTTATTATTCCTAAACCTTTGTTTTTATTTTCATTCCCAAATGAACTAGGTAGTGATCTGACCGTGATTTGTTTTATGGGTCCTCTCTGCCATATTTTTATATTGATTTGATTGAATTTACCGTCCCTTTTTGCCTCTAACTTACGTTTCACCGCAGATTTTTTCTTTTATATTGTGACTCATTTAATCTTTGATGTACTTTTTCCGAAGTACTAGTTTCCTGACTTGATCTTATACTATTTGGGATGCACTGTTTTCTAATTCAGGCCTAAAATGCATTTCTATGACGATATATTCTTGGCTTTGATCTACATTTAACTGTTAATCTTTTCCTGATTTCCATATTACACAATATTATTATACTTCTAACTTAACTTCTAAGACTCTATAAGGTCCCTCAAATTTTGTTTAAATTTAGCACATACTTTGATAGCTGCTGAACTTGGGTGTGTTCTAATAAGACCCAATCATTTACCTTTATTTTTATGTCTTTTCTACATCTCATTATAATAGTACTTACACTTTCTGTTTAATTTTCGTACTTAATTCTAGCTTCAAGCTCTTTTCAATATTTTTGAATTTTGAATTTTGAACTTTCCGATATCATAACTAGTTTTGGAATGGTGTAATCAATTTTCGTAAAATAGATTTAAACCGGTGTTTTTCCGCGTTGTTTCCATTCACCGCGTACAAATAGCGTAAGCAAACTCACGTAAAATTGATCCCAAATTATCATTGTTGATCATTAACATAATTTGCAATCATTTTGCCTATATCTCGATTAACTCTTTCAGTCCGATTTGCTTGTGAATTGACCATGCAACAGTCTTCACATGCCTTATGCCTAATCTTTCGCAAGTGCTCAAAAATCTCGGATATAAATTGGGGACCATTATCACTTATTAATTTTGTTAGACTCCATAACGCGATATAAAGTTATCAAAAAAAAATATCCGCTATTGCTGAGATGAGGCCTTTTAGAGGTAATTTCAACCCATTTGCTGAAATGATCGGTTATTACTAAAATACTTGTGATTTGCGATCTTATTCTCGATATAGGATACGGGCCTAATAAATCTAACGTCACTATCTCATTCGGATAATTTGATATAATTGGATTTAACCGACCAGCTGGTAACGCGTTTTTATATTATTTATTAACTTGGCACATATGGCATGTAGAACATATTGATCAATGAATTTTCTCATGTACGAGGAAATAACAAACGTCCCGAATTTTTATGATACGTTTTAAATCTGCCTAAGTGTCAGCATTGGCTTGTCATGAAATTCTCTATTCCTTTTCATTCCTTGGAATTTTGGAATGTATACACGCATTCACCTAATGACGTGCGTGTTTCGCATAAAATAACAATCCTTCAATTAAACGGAAATCGTGGGACCAATTCTCACATATCGTTGCATTAACCGAGAGTTATCTTCCGGGTTTCTAAATATATATATAGCAGGCCTAATTCTGGATTAGTACACTTTCTGTTCAGTTATTAATTGTTCCCGCAGTAAGTACCAAATCCTTGATTATGGCACAATTAATTTTATCTGTAATTATATTTTTCCCATGCTTTTCTAAGTAAAGCGTAGCCACCATGTTTAACTTCATTTTCTGACCCATTAACGTGTAATTTCCGCTTTATTTACCTTATTATCTTAACTGATGTTTTGTTTTTCTTGATTTTCTGATCAATCTAATACGATTCTTGACTGCCCATAAATCGATACCCCAAAGGCTGCATGGGTACATTCTAAATCTTTCAACTTTATGAAATGACCAATTTCTTTCGAATTGTCTGATGTGAATTTTTAATTCTGATCTATGTTTTGGCATTTCGCACCCTGTGCTGTTATTACCCGCAAACCGGAATTTTTAATTTGCTTGCCGAAAAAATGGCTGCATATACTTCTTCCGATATAAATGATTTATCTCTCCGGTGTCCCCATGGCGCTTTCAAAAATGTGTTATTTAATAAAATAGGAACGTGGGGAAATTCTGCGGGTGATATACACTTATCGGAGAGAAGATAATTGTCTCTCTTGTCGACACCCCTTGAGGTTGATCATTAACCTTTAATATTTAATCGTCCCCTTTAGATCCTATCGCCTCGATTAGAAATTTTCATCGAACCCTTATTTCGCACGGTCCCCTCTATTAAGTATCATTTCGCTCATTTTCGAAATAGGTAACTGTGTTGAATCTTTGATCATTATTATTATGGAAACCTATTTCTCTCGAACCCTCTATTATTTGACGGCTATTCTCGTAAAACTCATTTCTACTGTTGGCTGGTCTGCAATCTTACTTCAGAATTCCTCCAAGTTTCTACCATGGCTTCAAAATTAGGCATCTATGCGAGTTTTGACCTCGTCTTTCATATTATCGTTCTGATAACCCTTTGTAATTTACCCGAACCTCCTGCTTTCGAATTTAGCCAAGACTTCTAAAAAGTTGTATCGTGTTTGTGGATTTCTGACTTCCACATAGTCTTGTATCTGTGGTTCGAGTCGAACTAAAATATGATCCACTAATTCTGCTTGGGACATTCCATTTTAAACTTTTACTCTATTTTTAGTAATCTATATACAAGAAATCAGTAGGATCCTGATTTCTTCCCTGCTGGGACACTTGTCAAATTACGACTGTAGTTCTTTCTTGTACTGACCGCCAGGGAAAAGCCTTCGCTAATTCAGCTTTGAGCTGCAAAATCCGTGGCTTATATTTTGTACTAACAACGAACCAAATATCGAATACCAATCTTGAGCCCTTCACCTGAGATGACTTTTAAGTAAGCTTTTATGACAGCAGATTACTTAGGATTTCAAAGTAACTGTATGTTATTATCAATACACTCTATAAACTGCAATGTTCTCTGACCTAGAAAAGTTGTTACATTTCAGGTAGAACCGTACTCCACCCTACATTACCTAACCCAGAGTGTATAAAGTTCGGGCGCCGTGCGACACATAGCCATCCTGCTTGTTCGACCATGTCGTGCCACGGTTCCGCGTAAGCTAGAGGTGTGGGATCCATCAAATGATGAGACATAATAATTCTTAATACAACTTTTGGTAAGAATAACATATTACTTAAATTCTAATTTGACAATTTTAATTAAAGTGAGAGTCAACACTAATTAAACCATGTATTTAAGTCAGATCACGCAACTGAATCCTTTATCTTAATTATAGTTAATAATACGATTCATCTAATTACCTATGTATCAAATATTACCTTTTTTCAGATCTCAACCTTTACCTAAAGAGAGAGATAGTTATAAATTCACTTTGAATAAGAAGATTCCAACTGCATAGTAGGCTTCTATTCCTTCTAAAGCTATCGGACTGCTAACTCTTGATCTGCAAGACTACACACTAAGCTATCTTTAAACTAGCTAGCACTAACGATCAGAATGATTCCACACTAAACTATCTCTAAGCTTGCCGCGCTATATCTTATCATCAAAGCTTCTATCAGCATAGTATATCATTTACATATTATGTTCGTTTGCATCTTCTTTGGTATTGGGTTGGAAAAGTTTTGCCATTAATCGTGGCCGTCAAAGAACATAGGAGTTATGTTAGCAAGAAAGACGCGAGAACGTCACAAGTTGAATATCTTTAATTAGTGTGAACCTAAGCTTAATTAAATTTCCCAAAGTTGAGTATTTTGTTTATATATATCCCTTAATTTTCAATGTAGTGATTAAAAAAAAAATATTGCATGAAAAAAACACTGCAGTTAATCATAATGCGGTAGATAAAGAGTTAAAGCAAAACGCAATAACAATAGCCATAAATATAATAATATCAAATGATGCATTTGTCAGGAAACAATTCAAAATACATTAAAAAATAAAACATTTTATGCTAAATTAAGTGCTCATACTTATAACCAGTAGAAGACTCAGTCTGCATACTGCCAGCCAAGCTTGAATATTTCGGTATATATTTACTAACTGCTTCAGGCAGTCACCCTAAAATGTCTTGGCTAGCCGCCGGTCGACCGCGATCGACTTAATGCTCACCCTTAGTGTAAGAGCGCCCAACGCTTTACTACACCTAGACCCACTTTTTATGACTATAGCTCGCTCTTATAGTTATGACTATAATATATTAGTTCATAAATTATAGGTGTGACAACGGGTTTTAACGGGCACACACACACACACTGTGCATACACACATGTAAGTATGTAATTCTAAATCTGAGAATTTAAAAACCGCTCAATAAATTTTAAAAAGGTCTTTTGATATTTTCTCAGTTACAAACAATACAGAAAAAAGTTATGATATGTAAGTGAAAATATCCATTAATTCATTCGATAATCCTTCACATTCCGATCAGAGACATTAAACAATTGTTCTTTCTAACTTTAAGATTATGCATTTTTTCTCCAAAAAAAAATTAGTTTAAGGTACGTTCGGAACCGTTATTTTAAAAAAGCGCATAAATGGATAATTTTCATGAAATTTAGTGTCACTTAGATTAGAATACATTTATAAAATTGTTTTAAGGACATTTTGACAAAAAAATTATTTAAATACAATATTTCGGCAAAAAATTAACTTAGAATAGCTTGCTTTTCAAAATGTTCTCCTTTTGTGAAAAATGCTTCTATTATAATAATATTTTTGCGCCTGTATATAAACTCAGAACTTTCTCTGTACAGAGGCTCAACTATGATTTTTAAGAAATTCACATTGTTTTCAGAGTTACAACCAACTGAAATAATTATCGGCATTTTTTCTTAAAATTTCTCCTCTGTTGTCGTAAAACATGGACCCCTTCTAAGTTATATATTTCATAAATTTTAGTTGAGCCTCTGTACCGTTGGGTCGGGCTATACACGAGCAAAATATTATTATAATGACAGTACACAAAAAAGAATATTATTTTGAAAATGGGTCATTCTATATATTCATTTTTGTCAAAATATTGTGCCAAAATCAAATTTTTACTGTAAATACTTCTTAAAACAATTTTATATACATTTTCTAATCTAAGTGACACTAAATATCATAAATATTATCCATTTATACGCTTTTGCAAAATCACGGTTTCGAACGTAGACGGATACCTTAAATTAGTCATGTTAAAAAGCAATAAATGTTTTCTTTTTCAGATTATATTATTAAAATGATTTTGAAAAAAAGTCAGTTTGGCAAGACATTACTTTAAAAATATAGCAAAATTTAAGTTTTTGTAAAAGCTGTGTGTGTGTGTTCAAATTCTTATAAAGTGTTTAATTTTAAGTACTTTTTAGTTATTCCAAGAAATTCCTTGGATTATTGAAAGCAAAATTTAGTAATGTATCAAAAATTAGCACTTTGTTGAATTTTAATATTTATTTTTTGTAACAAAACCCGAAACAACAGTGAAAATTAAAAAAATATTAAATTTTATAATAGAAAATTACTCTAGACCTCTTAAAACTAAATCCATACACGTGTTTGTAACATACATATGATATTACCTAAAAAATTTTCAAGACGATATCTTGAACAACAACAAAAAAACTTTTGGAGCAGTAAACACTTACATCAACAAAGATAAAAACCTGAGAAAAACACTTTTAAAGCTTGCAAAGGCATTTTGTTTGAAACTGATAACCTACAGAAAAATCTCTCAAACTAATTGGATATTTGATCTAGAATTTGTCGCTAAGCTTCTCAAGTTATCTCGGAAAAAAATGTTTTAAAAATGATATTTTCTCATTTTCAGAGTGGTACGACATAAAAGTTTCTGAATTTACTGCAGCATATTTTTCTTCAAAAGATTTAAATATTATTTAACTAATAAATACAACATTAAAATTGTATTCCTAATTGAAAATTTTTATTAAGGTATCCGACTACGTTCGGAACCGTGATTTTAAAAAAGCACCTAAATGGATAATTTTCATGATGTTAGTGTCACTGGATTAGAAGACTCATACATAAAAATTGTTTTAAGGACACATTTGTTGAAAATTATTTAAATACAATATTTTTGGCAAAAAATTAGAAATAATCTTTTTGAGTAATTCCTTTTGTGAAAAATGCTTCTATGTAATAATATTTTTGCCCTGTATATATAGCTCAGACCTCTCTAGGGAGGCAAGCTGGGTACGAAAATTCGTGTACCAGGTTATCAGGGTCAAAATAATTAGCGTTTTTCTTAAAATTACCTCTGTTTCATAAAATATGGATAAACCCACTTCAAGTTATATGTTTCGAAATTCAGTTGGTCCATCGCAGAAGTCACAGGGCTATGCCGCAAAATGACCAAATATAATAAAGCAACACTAAAAACTTGAAAAAGTATTCTAGGATTACAATTTTTGCTTCCGAAATGGCATTTATCGATGCACCTTCCGTCTGCCGCGCAATTATCTAAAACCGACGTAAATATCGCCAATTTATCCGGTTATGCGTCTTTTAAATCACGGTTCCCAGGCACGTAGTCGGCTCACTAATTGTTCTCACGAATCTATAATTTTGGCCCAGTTTAAATATTATTCGAAACTTATTACCATTTCACACATCATACGAAATAATGCGTTATATTTATTGACTATCTGTGTTGGAATTTTACAGGATTTCTGAGGCTTTTCAAGGATAATGGCATGTATAGAAATTATAAGACATTACATGTATATACACTGGTGTCCAAAACTTCAGCAACAGGTGAGTTGTTTTGTTTTTCTCATAACTCCACGAGAAATCATCTGAGAGACACGCAATTCAACAAGTTGTGACGAGTCTATGCGCGTTCTTTCCTATAATAGTCCTCTTGAGAAATATTGAGTTTTTAAAAATTATTATAAGTTGATGGATTACTGGAAACCCTGCTTCCCGCAGGGTAGCTCAATCTCCTTTCATGATAAACTGGGTGTGTACATGGGTTCAGCTCTAAAAATTATTATATTATAAAGCTTTCTCCCAAAGAAGTAAACGTGATCATGCAAATTAAGACTTGTCTCTAAAGTATAATCTTTCAGATTAGAAAGAGAGATAGGGTAGAGTGCAGTGATTAATTAAACTCGAAATGAGGCATGGATATTTAGCAGCTGATAAGTATAATATTAGAAAGAGAGATAGGGTAGAGTGCAGTGATTAATTAAACTCGAAGTGAAGCATGGATATTTAGCAGCTGATAAGTATAATATTAGAAAGAGAGATAGGGTAGAGTGCAGTGATTAATTAAACTCGAAGTGAGGCATGGATATTTAGCAGCTGATAAGTATAATATTAGAAAGAGAATAGGGTAAGTGCGGTGATTGAGCTAAACTCGAAGTGAGGCATGGATATTTAGCAGCTGATAAGTATAATATTTAAGTTGATGATCTGTCAAGAATTAACCTACTGTGACAAAGCCAATCTCTTCCCCCTGTTTGCTAATAGATCCCTTGCCCCTTGCCGACAGACGTTGCGAAAATTCCAGACATTTCCCTAATTGCTGGGAAAGAATCTCGTAACTGGTGGTCAAGTTTCGGACCCTTTTCCCAGGCTGTCGGACTGTCAAAAGAGATGCCATAACATTGTGTTTTCATTTTCCCGCGATTCGGTGACGACGGCGCGTCTGAAAACTTTACAATGTGCGCCCCGAAACCATCGGGCACCCCATTGGGCGAGAGATCAGAAGACAAGACCGACTGGCGTGGCAGAGGAATAAGAAATCAAGGAAGCCGAGACCGACAGGGCGGCAAAAGAACAAGAGATGTCAGAAGGATGATTAGGAGAGATAGAGAGAGGATATATAAGGAGGGGCGAAGTCAGACTGGAGCCTGGATTTGAAGGGGAGCCGTTTGGACGTCCTTGAGCGATAGAAAAAAGCGATAACGAGGCCCGCGAAGTACGGCGGTCTCCTAGCGGAAGATCGAGGGAACAGTCAGGTCCCGATCAACGAAGAAAGTGATACTTGATCCGCGAAGTAAGGCGTATTTTGGAACGGTAGAGTGCGAAAGAGCACGGCGAATTTGGAACCAGCAAACTCACTCAGACTCGGTGTGGAATTACCGAGTGAACCCTTTTTACTCATCCTTTGAACAGGACTTTTTCTCTAGCGAGGTGAAGTTACGCCATTATTTTATGTGAAAGGGCGCTCGAAATCTGTGGACCCTTTTGCTGTGAGATTGTGAAAAAATATTCTAATTTTATTTTTTTGATGATTTTCTTACTGAGAAATAAATAGTTTATCCAAGAGCTGTGTGAAATCATTACACTACATTAGATAGCTAAGAAGGTAAAGCAATTGAATTGACATAGGTGTCCTAATTATTTAAAGTCTTCTCATACCTCGCGTACCTCGTTAATTGCTCTTCATATTTGATAATTGGGTGCACCTTTTAACTTTGATTGAATTTGTGTTGTTGATGCTGTGAATAAATTGAGTTATTTTGAATAGGGCTAGTCTTCCTTCCATTTCTCCCACACATTTAGACGCGTCTGGCAGACCTTTACAAAGTAATGTAAAAAAAAAATTTAATTGAATTCCTACTTTGTTTGAAAAACGTACTGGCATCATTTGTTGCAGCTATTTGTAACTTCGGCAGAAATAACGCAGAATAAATTTAAAATTAAAAAATAAAATTTAATTAATGAATTAATATTTGAAAAAACTGTATTAACACCAAGCGTCACCCACTACAAGTTTAAAAAAATTACTTGAACTTGAATGGATGAATAGAACTAATGGCAGGAATTGAAAAATGAAAAACAAAACAGCATTTTGTACTTAAACGATGAAGACTAGTTGCGCAAAAATGAATGCAATCCATATAGTGTAGAACCAAACATAAAATGTACTCATAGTATCATTACACATGATTTCCTGTCCAAGAAGAAGAACAATAAGCAGATGTTCCTTAATATGGAATATGCCCTCCCTTTACTGTAATGATTGCTTCGAATCGTCTCACCATACTCAGCACCAGATTGTCCAACAGTTCTTGAGGTAAGAGTGCCAATCCCTCAATCAGTATGTTTCAGTTGTTGGGTGTTCCCCGGAGAATGTAATCGTGCCGCAAGGCGTCTCACCAACGTACGACTCCATTGATGCCCAGATTTTATGCTCCTTACACAATTCAAAACAGTGCAGCCAATAGCCAACTTTCAAAGAAATACACCATTCAGGACGGCGAACGAATCGGCCATTTTTGTGAAGGCGTCTGGCCACAGTAAACCACAACACTTGTCACCCCGTTCCTGAGCAATGATGCCTGCTAACTGGTATCTGGCTATTTTCCCCTTCAGGATGATATATCGGTTATCCACTGCAGTTGTTTTCCTTGGGCAGACACCACCAACCTTTCTAACAACTGTACCTATGATTTGGAAGGCTTTCCAAGCACGTAAAACGACACTAGTTGATTCTGAACTCACATCGACAGCACTCGTTTTGCGTACACTCACATCACCTAGGACGTTTTGCTCCTGATATTTGCATATGCATTATCTTTCTACTGAATTGTGTGTTCATTGTACTGATCGCAATAACCCCTTTTCTACAATTTCATGGCTATCTGCTTAAAATTTACATTGGTGTTCAAAATTACTGGTGTTCAAAACTTAATTTTGAACACCAGTATATATATATACTGATGAAATAAATTACGAGAATTTGCATATTTTATCGAATTGCCTGAAAAGTATTGAACTGAATGAAAAACCACTTCTTCTAGATAAAAATGCAAATCTTGTACGGCAAATTCGTAAGCGTGCACCTGTTTGTAGGTGGAGCCAGCAGAAAAATAGGCTATATAAATGCGTATAAGTTATGATGTATTTCGTTCGCCAGCACACCTCAATGAATTCCTTGGTGTTATTTTGAAGCAATCTGTTCAATTCAAATTGTAACTGTAAAAATGAGTAAACACCAACGTTTAGATGATGGAATGAGGTGGCGAATAATGGGGAGGCTAGAAGCAGGATAATGGCAAGTTCAGATTTGTTGAGAGTTCAATTTAACGCCCAGTGTCGTGTGCAACTTATGGAAACAGTTCCTGGATACTGGATCCATCCAGAGAAAGCCTGAGCAAGGTCGTCCAAGAGCCACGATGGCCAGAGAAGATCGTCATTTGTCGATTATAGCGAGGCGTAACAGAGTGTGGCTACAGCTTCTCAGCTCTCTCGTTACTTGTATGCACAGCCACAGGAATCCGTATATCAAAGGTAAATGTTTTAAAAAGACTTTATGAGAGAGAGGGTTGTTTGCCAGAAGATCTACTGTTTGCGTACCGCTCACGTCTGCGAACAGGAGAGTCCGTTTAGCATGGTGCAGACAGCATAGAGATGGGAGTAGGGATCAATGTGGGCGACCATTCTGTTCACCGATGAGTCTCGTTTTAACCTAAACACCTATTCTCGCCGTACGCTCACATAGAGAGAACCAGGGACCCACTACCTATCCTCCAATGTTCGCGAAATCAACAATTATGGCGGAGGAGGTTTAATGATCAGGGCATGCATCATGTTGGATGGCCATACACCTCTCCATGTCTTTGAAAGAGGCTCTGCGATTGGTGTGAGGTATAAGGATGAGGTCTTGGAGCCCTATGTTCGCCTTTTCAGGCGTGCCTCGAATTCATTTTAATGGACGATGGTTTTTGAAAAATTCACATTATTTTCAGAGTTACAGCCATTTGAAATAATTATCGGCGTATTTTCTTAAAATTTCTCCCTTCTGTTTTCGTAAAACATGGATAAACCGACTTCCAAGTTATGCATTTCAAAAATTCTAGTTGAGCCTCTGTAGAGAGGTCTGAGCTATATACAGGCAAAATATTAATACAATAGAAGCATTTTTTACAAAAGGGCAACATTTGGAAAAAAAGGTTATTCTAAGTTAATTTTTTGCCAAAATATTGTATTTAAACAATTATATTTGTCATAATGTCCTTAAAACAATTTTATACATGTATTCTAATCTAAGTGACACTAAATATCATAAATATTATGCATTTACGCGCTTTTGCAAAATCACGGTTCCGAACGTAGTCGGATACTTTAAAGAACTGTCTTGTTCTTTGTGACTGATTCGCATAAAATTCTCGAACCTCGATCAACGTAACAGTATTTTTCTTGGAAACTACGGATCGTACAAGTATAGATTTTTGGAATTTTTTTATGTTCTCCCAACGAGAAATCTGGTTGTCCAGAATTTGGACATTATTTTAGCGATACTCTGTATACAAACATCAACTTACCATCACAGAAAACCTTTTTGATGCTTTGGATATGCTATAAGAGCAATTGCAACTACTACTAAAGTCCCAACTCTGCATATCAGCGTAAATAAATTAATCTATGTATTTTTCCAAATTTAATAAATTGTGTGTATATATATAAGTTTCAAAAATATATTATAGTAGAATCTATCGTATTGAAATTTACAAAAATTCTTCAAAAACGGGAAAAAAAAGAATTAATGAAAGAAAATAAAATAACCGGTTGAAAACGAAACTCTTAATTTAACAAATTATCGATGCAAACATTTTCGAAGAGCTTTACAAGCTTTAAAAAGAGTACAGAAAGCTCAAAATGCCCTTGACTTTTGATCATGAAAGTGACGTGTAATGACAGTTTAACAGAAGCTGTCGATTTCGCAACGATAGGTCATTAGGGGTTACGTGTTACATATTTCCTCAAATGATGCCATTCGAGTTTTCAAATGTTCAAAAGAAAATCATGTTCGTTAATTTTTCATAATAGTAATTTATCATGATCTGAAAACGTCTCTAATGTAGTTTTTTTTACTTAATAATGGAATATATATTCGTTGCTCACATAATAAATGAAGGTGGTTTATAAACTGGTTTTAATCTGACTGAATAATAGAAAGAATTCAGCACTCATTGTGTAAGAGGAAAAATTTATCAAAAGTGTAAAGACAATTTTTTTTCGGCGCACAATTTTTTTCAGATTCAATTTACAATGAAAAAAAAAACCTCAATATCAAATCAAACATTAAATATATGGAAAATATATTTCTTTCAGTACAATTGTGCAATTTTTATTTGGGATTCATTAGTTTTAAATTAAAGGGCTAGGTACGCGCCGACAAATTAGTTTGAGAATTACTAGATCAAACCGAACAAAGAGAATATTTTAATGCTGCTATAGGTTATTTAAATCCAATTCGCCTCTGTTTCATACAAAAATTAATAAGACCACGATTGTGTGTGTGGGGGAACTTCTATGAGTTGAGTTCAATAAAAATGAGTATTACTCGCATATATAAGAATATATTACATTAGTCATATATAAAAATGCTACTTCCAATTTTGTAAACGTTTTATTTTTTGATCTATATATATACTTAAAAGATTTTTCAGTTCTAATTGACTTTATGTCTCAGTAGTGTTAACAATGTATACAAAAAAGGCATGAACTTAGGAATAGAGTTTTTATTAACGTCGCCTTATTCATCTACACAGAGGCTATCAAAGACGAACCTCGTAATTTTAAGCCTTGACCTAGTAAAGAGGACGACACCCTATAACTGTTACAACCCTCTCCTAACTACCATACTCCGCTAAAGTTAGGGCATAGAGCCTCAATAGATTTAACATGCATCCCCATCCTCTACACGGTGTTTGTTCAGTGGTACCAGGACTCGAACCCTTAATACTCCAAACAGAAGTTCATGATCATAACCACTAAGCTACTTCGGACGTAAGCATTGCCTAGAAAAGTTGTCTTTTTCAATTCCTACTATTACCTATGTATATATATATATATATGTATTTGTATATCTTGTTCAACTGTTCAATCATTAATAAAATACTTTCTATTCATCCATTCAAGTTCAAATACATTTTTTTTTAAATGGATGACACATGTTAATACAGTTTTTCAAATGTTTTTCTTAATTAAATTAAAAAAAGAATAAATAGTAACAAACAAAAAATAATAGTCCTACAGCATATATAGAAAGTAAAATCGTTCGTTTTGTTCCTGTAGCGCAATGGACTTCTAATCCAAAGGTCGTGGGTTTAAATCTCACCTGGGATATCCTAATTTCTGAGAATGTGATTTATTTTTTTTATTATTCTATTTTATTAGAATAATTAAATTTATTTAATGAAAATAAATAGTAACAAACACAAACAAAAATGGTCCAACACCATATATAGAAGGAAAATGAAAAATCGCTTTCTATTTTGTAACTTAATATTGTATTTTAAATTATATATATATATATATATATATTTAAAAAAATCCCTTTTTATTAAAAGTAACTATTTAATAAAAAGTAACTGAAATAAAATTTTTCTTTGTTGACTTAAGTAGGAACTGGCTTAATTTCTTTTTATACTACTTGTTATTGTAAAGAAAGTAACACCCAAATGCTTATTTAAGATTTACTTAAATTTTAACTGTAGTTTTATAGTAATAATAAACATTCCTTTATTAAAGTATTTTTAAATGAATGGAAAATATCAATACAAATAGAAATAATCGTTTCTCTGAAATATGTATTTGAATTCATCCAGAAGGCCTAGAATGCCACATACCAATTTTTTCCCCTCCTGACTCGCTCTTTTTCTTATGTATATATAGTGCATCTTATTTATTATATTTTTGCAAATGAATTCAGTAAAATAACAATAATTACAGTCGAAAATTGATGCAAATTATGTTACTGTTGAAATACATTACAAATGATTCCTTGAGTTTGTGATGCAAATCTGGAACAGTACGATGTTCACCAGCTATTTTAAGAGGACACAGTACGATTCAATTGACAAAAATCGGTAAAAAATCAAATCTAATTTTTTTAGCCTAAATCATTCTTTATATATATTTCTTTAACCTCCAAAAAATTTTAAAACCAAACTTGAAATGCAAAATTATTAGCATGTTGATTTTTTCACATTATATGGAAATCAAAACTTTAAGCGGGCTTATCTCCAAAAAATTAAAATAAATAGTTTGTCTTCATTTAAAAAGTAAGGCTTTTTTTTTTATTGTGCCAAGTTTATTTTTTTATTTCTAATAGTAATTAAAAAAATTGGTATGCATTTTGCAAATCAATACTTATTTTTTAAAAAAAAAATTGAACACAAATTTTCTTTTTTTGAATTTCCCAAAAAACCTTCAAAAAGAAAAATTTTACGAATACCAATCCTGTTATCCCAAAAATACCAACTTTTTTTTTACGTGGTTTGATGTACTTGTAAATCAAATTTCATGCGTGTACGTAAATTTTTTTTAGGAGTTGCATTTTTTAAATTATTTCAAAATTTTAATTTTTTTTAAAAATTTTTAAAATTTTTAACTTTTTAAATTTTTGGGATAAAATCTCTTTTCATAGTATACCACATGAGACAACAAAAAAAAATTTTAAGATCCTTAAATTAAAAAAATTTTTTTAAATCACCCTGTCCCCCTTAAAAAAGACGGTTTAATCAACCTTTGAAGGCTATAGACTATCGACTTTTTTGTTTATTTGTCCGCAGTGATAGGATTTAGTTGCCGGAAGTGGTACTTTCGACTGAAATCTTTTCTTAGAGCTAAATTTAGTTTGTCTGTAAAGTTTTCCTTTTAAAGTGAATTCCTGATATCTAGGTATCTACATATCTCAAGGACAGCAACTTAATCGGTCGTAAAATCTTTTCAACGGAATAAGCTCTTGATGTTTATGTAT
>BMAV01025157.1:0-17716 GCA_019973955.1 Trichonephila inaurata madagascariensis | reverse complement strand
TTTTGAGCTTTTTTTTTTTAAAAAATGAATATCAGAAATGCAGTGTTTTACTACAGGGAAATTTTTTTCTGTGACAGAAGCAAATCGCATATAGTTACTGCAAACCGGTTCCTCTAAAAAGGAATACGCCTTGGCGATCCACCTTTGTTTTAGAAAAGAAGGATTTGGCGGGGGAAAAATTTCCCAGGCCCCGTTTTAAAAAGATTTCCCAATAATACTTTTATCCTTAGATGCCTAATAGCTTACAGATTGTATATATATATATGTCGCAGGAAACGATGAAATTGGGGCTTTCGTCAAACCCCCTAGAGATAATCAATTCACGAAAGATGTTACAATAACGTCTCTTTGATGTCTTCTCCCTGTTTTAAGTAAGTGAATTAGTTGAATCTTCGAAACGTTTTAGTGAAATGATGAAATGGAATAAATATGCCACTTTTTTGGTGCTAGGGAACTAGTATTTGGGGGATCGCAATAATTTTTTTATGGTTAGGATCTATTGGGACGCATCCCCCCGGTGCATTCCCACCCCTCTACAGTTTTTGGAAAATTTCCCCGACACTCGAGCCTTACAGTCCATTCGACCTGGCTCATTCGACCCCTCTCTAACTGCTCTTCCAGTTTTTATAACTTGATGCTCATGGGGCCCCTTATATTTTTTTTAATTGTGTTAAATTTTTTAATATTTATTTAAATCCGCAAATTTTGGGTTTTTTGAGTCTCGGACTTGATTTGACCAACTGTTCTCCCGTCGAGACCCATCCAGTCATATATTTGCCCCCATTTTTAGGCATGGGGAGGGCTTAAGCACTAAAATATCATGCTCCCATGTTAATCCTAATGGGTCTGAAAAAATTTCACCCCCTAAGGAATTGAACTTGGGACTTGATGTTTGGAAGTCCGCCATATTTTCGTGTATGCGCGAGCTTTACGTGGAATTGGCCCCCTCCGGTGCTCCCCCCTACAGGGCTTACTCATTAATAACTCGAATCCTATGCTACCTTGGTCGACCGCACCTGCTGGATTTGATTGTTCTCCCTATGAGCTCTTCAAATATGTAATTTTATCCCCCAATAGCCTCATTCCTTCCCCCCATTTCACGTTTTTAAACAATTAAAAAATTTTTTTTTAAAATTCCCCATAGTTTGAGAATTTTTTTCCAATGGGTTAAATAAAAAACTTGATTCCCAGGTGTCCCCCCGGGGGTTGGTCAATTTTGCCAATATTTTAAAATAATGTCTCTTCAATGTCATTTCCATGATGAAAGTAAGTAATTTTTTTTCAAACCCTGAACAGTTTTAGTGAAATGATGAAATGAGCTAGTCGGGGTTTAAAGCAAAGTGCTGTCCCGGGGGGGAGAACCCCGGGGGGTCATCCTTTACATCATTCAGGTCAAAATCCCCCGGGGCTATCGGGAAATTTTTTATTTACTATGTCTCAAGTCCACCGGTTGTTTCCCGGCCGTACAGGTATGATCAGCAAAAAAAAAGCGATGCTCGAATTCCACATTGACAAAATGAGAGAAGGAACCATAGTTCCAACAATCCCCGTACACGTCACCTGTTGTGTTATGTAAAAAATAATAGGTTACCACCGGATAACCGAAGCATATAGATTTGCGGTTGATATGGGAAACTTATTTCGGTCAGAAGACCAGCATCCCTTACCGTTATTAGATGATTTAAAAAAAAGAATATTGCCTTTGATAATAATGTTATTTTTTGATCTAAGAAGTGGGTACTTTCAAATGGCAGTAAACCCCAGTGATTTTTTTAAGACCGTTTTCGTAGAAAAAAGTATTTACAATTGGCGGGGCCATTCGGCTTATCAGGGCGGCCCCCAAATTTTCAGAAGGCGTTAAACCCTAATCCTGAAACCGGTGATAGGAAGGGAGGTGTACATGGACACGTTACCCTTTTATCGTTCACTCAGCATGTTGAGCATTTAAGGGAGGTTTGTAATAACAAAAAAAGATGCAAAAACTTAAAAAGGGAAAATTTAAATTTTGGGTTGTGATGAATTAAAGTATTTAGGATTGATTATTAGTAAGGAAGGAATCAAAGGGATAAAAAGGTTCGAGCAAACTTGAGATGAAACCACCATTTTTAAAAAAGGGAGGATCCAATTTTTTGGGTATGTCCCAGTGGTACGCGAAATTTATTAAAATTTGGGCTTTTTGAACCCCTTTATAATCTTAAACGAAATGAAAAAAAATTCATCGGTCCATTGGGCGCAAAAGGCATTTGACGCGGTAAAGGTGGCCAAAAAAAGGACCAGTTTTAAAATTCCCGGGATTTTAAAACCCTTTTTGAGTTATTTACAGATGCCAGTTAAATGGTTTGGGAGATTTAAATCAAGAACAGAGACCAGTTGTATTTGCTTCGCGTACCTGAACAACACTGAGAGGAATTATACGGTAACCGAAAGAGAATGTTTAAGTAGGGGGCGTTGAATAAATTCAGAACATATTTAGGATCACTGCCTATTAAAGTTATCACTGATCACGATGGTTTAACACGTTTAACTCAGGAAAAATTTGTATAGGATGATCAGATTGGCAGTCAAATTAGCAAATTTTTAATACAGAAGGGGAACATAGCCCGGAACTCAAAATGCGGTGGCGGTTTTTTATCGAAAAACCCCTGTCGAAAGTATAATAGGAAAAAGAATTATGCAATAATCAGAGATCTAGTATTTACTCAAGAGAACAGTTAACAAAGAAAAAAAAATGACCCAGAATTAGGTAAACTATAGATATCTAAAACCCGGAAGATAACTCAGTTAATGCGACGATATGGGGAAAATTTGGCCCCAGACCGTCTAATTGAAGGCTTGTTGTTTTTCAAAACACGCAACGTCGTTAGGTGAAATGCGTGTATACTTTCCCAAAACCCTTTTAAAGAAACGAAATCTTGAGAGAATTTTGACAACCCTGCAAGTCATTTTGGCCTTTTTAAAAACTTATCATAAAATAAGGGACGTTTGTTATTTCCCGTATATGACAAAATTTATTGATGAATATGGTTCTACATGCCCTATGTGCAGAGGTAATAATTATAAAAACGCGTTACCAGCTGGTCGATTAAATCCGATTGTATCAAATTATCCAAATGAGATAGTTCGTTAGTTTGTTAGGTCCGTATCCACACGAGAGTGAGACGTAATCGATATGTATTAGAAATACCGATCATTTCAGAAAATGGGCTAAAATCATATTTTAAAAAAAGGCCCCGGGCCCCAATAGGGATACTTTTTGATAATTTTATATCGCTTTTTGGAGCCCAATTTAAAAGTGATAACGGATCCCAATTTTAAACCGAAATTTTTTTAACATTTTTGAAAGATTAGGCATAAGGCATGTGATGACTGTTATATATAGACCTCGCCGAACCGAACGCGTGAATGGATCTGGGGAAATGATTGCAAATTATGAAATGATCAACACGATACATGGGACCAATTTTACGTGAATTTTTATGCTATTCGTACAGCGTGAAAGAAACGAGGGAAAAACCCCTGCGGAATTATTTTGGGTCGAAAATTGATTACCCCATTTCAAAAATCAGTCATGGTTTCGACGGGAAAGAATTTCAGTAGGAGATATTGAAAAAATTTTTGGATGAAGCTAGACGAAATACAGAAAATAAACATGAAAATAGAAATATTATAATACATGCAAGCGTGATGTACAAATTAAGGTGAATGACGGTCTTTTTAGAAAAAACACCCTTAAGTTCAGCAGCCAACAAAATTTGCTCTAAGTTTAAACAAATATTTGAAGGTCCCTATAGGGGGTTTGAAGTAAAAAATAATAATAATTTTATAATATGGAGGTCAGGAAAAGGTTAACCGTCAATGTTGATCAAGGAGAATATATCGTCTAGGAAATGTGACGAGATTGAGATAGGAACAGGTAGCTCGGATAAAAAGTTCACGTCAGGGAAAAAGTAGTTTGGAAAAAGTACAACGAAGATCAAAAAGAGTCGCAATATGGTTGGAAGAAAAGGGTCTGGGGAAAACGTGAGTTGAGGAAAAAGGGGTAAATCAAGTCAAACAACGGGGAAACACACAGGGAGGGGCCCATAAGGGACCCCTTATCAGATACTATCTAGCTCTTTTTCCAAAAAAATTAAAAGAAAAAAGCCAGGAAAGATTGGGATATAAAGAATCGATGGGTCTTGGTCAAGGGGCCACAAAAAAATTGCAGAAACGTGTAGACCATAAAAAAAAATAAAAAGACCATTGTAATCAGATAATAAAATTTATATAAGTAGGAAGGGAACCGAAAAGAAGGATAGTGGGTTTAATATAAGAAAAATAACCCCAGACCACCAAGAAACAGGACCAGGGTCCCGACCCAAACCAAAAAGTGAAGTCAAATCAACCAGGAACAGCCGAAGAGAAAACTACAGACCCTACATCAGAAAGCAGAAGGAATCAAAGAGCACTCAAGAAATGAGAAGAGGGCGAAAAGTAAAAGACACTATCATTGGAAATTCTAGTAGGAACGACAAGCCATAAAAAAACAGGTTGTATTTTTTTTTTATTCTTTCCAACAAGTGGTCGGAAGAATTATTGCAAAAAAGGAAGTCTCGATATTTTTATAATCCAAACAAAGTTGACACTACTAGGTGTATTTATTTATTTTTTTATTATTATTTTTTGTTTTGCTTTTAAAATTTTTTTTTTCAATTGATGGAGAAAAAATTGTAACCATGCATTTGTTTACTTCTATATATGTCTTCGCTGAGATGCGACAATTCCTTTGGGTTTTTTGTTTTAATGATTTATTGAAAAAAAGTTTGTAATTGTTGTGACGTTTTCGCGTCTTTCTGCTAACATAATCCTATGTTCTTTTTACGGCCACGATTAATGGCAAAACTTTTCCAACCCAATACCAAGAAGATAAACGAAGATAATATGAAATGAGATATACTATAAAAAAGGGTAGAAGCTTTGATGATAAAAAAGGCGGGAAGCTTAGTGAAGTAGTGTGGGAAACATTCTGATCAATAACGGCAAATTTTGAGTAGCAGTGTGGGAAACTTTTTAGAACAAGAGTTAGCAGTCCGATAGCTTTAAAAGGGAAAAGAAGCCCAATATAAAGAAGTTGGAATCGTCATATATAAAGTGAATTATAAATATCTCTATAGGGGAAGGAAGGGGAAACTGCAAAAGGTAATATTTGATATAAGTAATTAGATGAATCGGTTATTAATTTTAATTAAAAAAGGATCTAGTTGGGGATTGACTTAAATACAAGGTTTAATTGGGGTTAACTCTCACTTTAATTAAAAATTTTCAAATTAGAATTAAATAAATTTTAAGTTTTTCTTTAATAAAAGTTGTATTAAGAACTACTATGTCTCATCATTTTGATAATCCCACACCTTCTTAGGAAGGAACGAAAGTCTCACAGGATGGTTTGTCGCAATCCCCCGAACTTTAAAACGGGGTTAGGTAATGTAGGTGAAGTCTTTCCCAAAGTACCAGGGTGAGAACATTGCAGGTTTATCGAGTGTATTGAGAATAACATAAGTTACAAAACCCAATCCCCAGGGCTTATTTAAAAAAGTCATCTCAGGGGGCTCAAGTTTTGGTTTGATATTTGGCCCGTTTTTGGGTGAAAAAATACAGCCACGGTTTTTGCGCAGCTCAAGGTTTTAAATTGGAAGGTTTTTCCCCGGTAAAAATAAAAGAACACAGTCGCAATTCTACGCGTCCCAGCAGGGAAGAAATCGGGGATCCTACTGATTTCGTTTATAGTTTAAAAATAGAGAAGTTTGAATTGGGAATGTCCCAAGAAGTTGGGAATCATATTTTAGTTCGCTCAAACCCAAAGATCCAAGACTATGTGGAAGTCAGAAATCCAAAAAAACACGATACAACTTTTGGAAGTCTTAGCTAAATTGAAGAGATATTTTTGCAAATTGAAAAGGGGTTATCGAACGATAAAAAGAAAAAGGAGGTAAAAATGGCATGGGATGCCAAATTTTAATGCTAATGGTGAAACTGGAGGAATTTGAAATGGGACGAGACCAAATAACAGTAGAAATGGTTTTTAGAAAATAGCCGTCAAAAATAATAGAGGGTTTTGAGAGGGAAAAGGTTTCATAATAATGATCAAAGATTCAACAAAGTTACTCATTTCGAAATGAGCGAAATGATAATTTTTAATAGAGGGACCGTAGAAATAGGGGGTTTAGGAAATTTCAATCGAGGCGATAGGACGCAAAGGGGCGATTAAATATTGTAAAAGGTTTTGATCAACCTCAAGGGGGGTTTGACAAAGGACAATTTGACTTTCTCCCATAGTATACCCCAGAACTTCCCCCGTTCCCATTTTTTAAATAACACATTTTTGAACCCTGGGGCACCGGAGCAGAAAAACATTTATATCGGGAAAAAGTATAAAAATATTTTTTTTATAAGCAATTAAAAACGCGAGCCCAGGTAATAACAGCAAAGGGGAAAAGCCAAAACGGGGGTTGTAGTTGAATATTCGGGTCAGACAATTGAAAAAGGTTTGGCTTCATGTTTGAAAGATTTAGAATACCCATGTATTCTAGGTATCGATTTCAAAAGGGTCAAGAATCATATTAGATTTTGATCAGAAATCGTTTAAAATTCAAAAAATTTACTGGTTGAAGATAATAAGGTAAATAAAGGGGAAATTTAAAGTTAATGGGTCAGAAATGAAGTTAAACATGGTGGCTAAAGTTTTACCGAAAAAACATAGAAAAAAATAATTGGGGATAAAATTAATTGTCTAATGGGTTTAGTACTTACTTGCGGGAACAAAAAAACAGCAGAAAAATGACCCAGAATTAGGTTTTTTAAAATATTTAGAAAACCCCGGGAAAATAATCGGTTAATGCAACGATATGTGAGAATTGGTCCCAGATTTCCGTTTAATTGAAGGATTGTTATTTTATGCGAAACACGCAACGTCATTAGTGAAATGCGTGTGTACATTCCAAAAATCTTTAAGGAATGAAATACGAGAATTTCATGATAAAGCCAATTGCTGGACATTTAGGCAGATTTAAAACGTATCATAAAATTCTGGACGTTTGTTATTTCCCGTACACATGAGAAAATTCATTGATCAATATGTCTCTACATGCCATATATAAAAAGCCAAGTTAATAACTATAAAAACGTTACCAGCTGGTCGGTTAAATCCACTATATCAAATTATCCGAATGAGATAGTGAAGTTAGATTTGTTAGCCCGTATCCTATATATATCGAGAATAAGACGTAACCGCTATATCGGTATTAACTCCGATCATTTCAGCAAAATGGGCTGGAAATTATACCTCTTAAAAAGGCCTCTATCTCGTATATGGATATTTTTGATAACTTTATATCGCGTTATGAGCCCCAATAAAATTAATAATAAGTGATAATGGTCCCAATTTATATCCGCTGAGATTTTTGAGCACTCTTAAGTGGAAAAGATTAGGCATAAGGCATGTGAAGATCAAGCTGCATACCGACCTCACACAAGCAACGTGGACTGAAAGAGTTAATCGAGATATAGTGCAAATGATGCAAATTATGTTAATGATCAACACGATACTTTGGGATCACCCTACGTGAGTTTGCTTACGCTTATCTTCGTACGGCGGTGAATGAAACAACGGAAAACACCTGCTGAATTATTTTAGGTCGAAAATTGATACACCATTTCCAAAAACCAGTTATGATACATTATCGGAAAGTTCAAAATTCAAAATTCAAAAATATAGAGAAAAGCTTTAAAAGAAGCTAGACTAAGTACGAAAATTAAAACAGGAAAGGTGTGGGAAAAATATTATAATAGACGTAGAAAAAGACATAAAATAAAGGTAAATGATTGGTCTTATTAGAAAAACATTGAATTCTGTAAGTTCAGCAGCTAACAAAGTATGTGCTAAATTTAAACAAAAATTTGAGGACCTTATAGAGTAATAGAAGTTAAAACAACACAATATTGTAATATGGAAATCAGGAAAAAGATTAACAAAAGTAACGTGATCAAATAAGAATATATATCGTCATAGGAAATGTGACGAGGTCGAATTAGAACAGGTATCCCAAATAGTATAAGATCAAGTCAGGAACCTGTACTTCGAAAAAGTATGCACGATTAAATGAGTCACAATATATGGGAAAGAAAAAATCTTATGGTAGAAAATGTAAGTTAGAGGGCAAAAGGGATTGCAACTAACCAAATCAATATAAAAAAATATGAGAGGACCCATAAAAACAAATCACTGGTCAGATCACTTCCTAGTTCATTTGGGAAATGAAAATAAAACAAAAGGATAAGGGAATAATAGGGTATTAAAAAGATCAGGTTGTGGAACAAGTGGACCACAAAGAAAGGGTAAAAAGAAAGGGAACCAATAATACATTAAAAGACAAATGTCATCCAGTACTATTTAGAAGCAGGAAAGAACAGAAGAGAGAATGCACAGAAGTTCCAGATAAATCAAACTACCGTCTAAGGGCCACGACGGAGAACAGAAAATCCCCGACCAGCCAAGGAGGCAATAGGAAGCCGGGCAAAGGACGACAAATAAGGAAGACATGTGTCTCTACAACAAGCAAAACAAGAAATTCCAGTGCACAACCGAGGAAAGAAGAGTGGTAGCACCTCATCGTTGGACGTGATGGTTGGAGAAAAACATATAAAAATCAGGTTGTATTGTTTCATTTTATGATCTTCCAACAAGGGTCGAAGAATTATTGCAAAGAAGGAAGTCTCGGCGGTGCTTTTAAAGTTATAAGCTAAGTCAAACACTACAAATGAGTGTTTATTTAATTTTGGAACTTTTGACTTGTTAAAAATTTTTTCTGAGAAACATTTGTAATCACACATTTGTTTGTTTCGATGTATGACTTCGTGAGATGCGAAAAATTCCTTTGGTTATTTGTTATAATAGTTTATTGAAAAAATGTTTGTAATTGTATAATATGTGTATATATATATATGTTGTTGTATTGTTATGTATTATGAGGCATCTGGTTCAGGGAAAGCGGCGTAGTCAAGGCACCAAAGAAATACCAGATGCTGCGCGGCTCATTGGGAGTTTTTGGGAACCAGATGGGATGGAGATGAAAATTTATTGTGATATATAAATGCAATATAATAATTGTGAAATGATTTATTATGGAAATAGAGACTCAAAATTTCTTACTTCAGGGAGACTGACCCTGAAAATCCTGAAAATTAGAAAAATTATAGCTTCAATAAAGAAAGGAGCGGAAGTTCCAAGCTCCATATGGAAAGTTAGATGCAAAGATTGGGTCTGCGCACCCAGTAGAATATTTTTTTAAAATTTAAGTGTATAAATATTTTAAGTAATTGATGTTAAAAGTGATAAGTATGTACCAAATATAATTATTAATGTTGGCCTAGTTATTGGAGTAAAATTTATTGTCACGAGTTTAAATTTAAATTGAATATTAAAATTTAATTCTAAGATGAGTAATGAAAAATTAAAGTCAAGATAAAATATTGGAAATTATAAAAGTTAAAATGAGGATTTAAGATTAAAATTCGTAGAATGAAAATTAAAGTCAAGATAAATATTGGAAATTATAAAAGTTAAAATGAGGATTTAAGATTAAAAATTCTGGGCCAAACTGCTGTAATGAAATTTACTTAGAAAATAGAGATGTAGGACACGTAATTTACATGGGCATTGAGAACCCTTAAGTAAATTACGTTTTTCTTCTTGAGGGGTTGTGACAAATTCTCGCGTCTTTCAAGCACACTAACTCCTATGTCTTTTGACGGCCACGATTAATGGCAAAACTTTTCCAACCCAATGCCAAGAAGATAAAACGAAGATAATATAAAATGAGATATGTACTATGCAAAGGATAGAAGCTTTGATGATACAAGATATAGCGCGGCAAGTTTTTCTAGAGATAGTAGTGTGGAATCATTCTGATCAATAGCACGGCAAGTTTTAGAGATATTAGTGTGGAATCTTTTCAGAACAAGAGTTAGCAGTCCGATGTAGCTTTGTAGAAGGAATAGAAATAATATAAAGAAGTTGAATCGTCATATATAAAGTGAATTCAAATATCTCTATAGGTGAAGGAAGGAGATCTGCAAAAAAGGTAATATTTGATATAAGTAATTAGATGAATCGGATTATTAATTATAATTGAGATAAAGGATCTAGTTGCGTGATCTGACTTAAATACAAGGTTTAATTGGTGTTAACTCTCACTTTAATTAAAATTGTCAAATTAGAATTAAGTAATATAAGTTATTCTTAATAAAAGTTGTATTAAGAACTACTATGTCTCATCATTTTGATAATCCCACACCTCTAGCTTACGCGGAACCGGAACGACATAGTCATCACAGGATGGCTATGTCGCATTGTATAGTGTATATATATATACGTATATTGTTGTATTGTTTCATATTAATGTACATCTGGTTCAAGGAAACGCGGCGTAGACAGGATTCTAATAATAACAATAACATTAACGGCGCAGCGCGACCGATGGGAGTTTTTTAGGAGAGCCAGATGAGATATATAGATAAAAATTTGTTGTAATTTAAAAGTGTATAAAATAATAATGTATAAAAATTGTGAAATATACTGGTATTATGTGAATATAGATTTTGCCAAGTAACTTAAGGAGTTTTTATTTAAGGGTGACTGACCCTGAATTCTGGATAGGAAGCAGTTTTTTTGAAATTGTAAATCCGACATAATGGACATAACAAATGTTAAACAGAAGAAGATTGTAAAAAGAAGCAAATTTTTTTGTAAATCCGACAAGATGAACGGGGCATACCCATATTTGTTGTAAAAGTGAGAATCTATCATAATTGAAATGCATAGCTGTTGGTGTAATTAATTGAGTAAAATTTATTGTGGCTGTCAAGAGTTTAAATTTAGGAGTAATATTAAAAATTAAATTTAAGATGAATAATGAAAATTAAAATTTAAAATGAATAATGAAAATTAAAATTTAAGTTTAATATTGAAAACTAATAGTTATAATGAAGATTCAAGTTTAAAATTTAAATAAAACTTGGAAAGTAAGGAGATTCAGAAATAAAAATTTAGGCACGTAATTTCTTAAGGGCCATTAAGACCCTCGAATAAATCACGTTTTGCTTCTTGGAGGAGATTGTGACAGGATCAAGCGTCTTTTCTGTAACATAACCTCTGGGTTCTTTGACGGCCAAGATTAATGGCAAATCTTTTCTAACCAAAATCCAAGAAGTAAAATACGATTATAAAATGCAAATAAGATAGCTTTTAAAAGAACAGAAGTTTCAGTTAACAGTATGGCAATTTAGGGAAAGTTATGTTTGGAAGAGGTACGAGTGTGAATTGACGGCCTATCATAAAGTTACCGGGATATTCAGCCATTGATACAAGGTACATACCATTGCACGTGCGCTCAGACATCTCATTACCGTGATAGAATCTTAGCTTGAATTAAGTAGGACTGGTTATTTGATATTAGGACTTGTAATATTATCATAATTGAGAGTAGGCAAATAATATAATTATTTAGATAAAGTGGTCTAAATTACGTGATTCGGTTTAACTATTGCTGTGTATTTGGTTTATTAGACTCTCACTTGTATAAATTTATCTAAATTATTAGAAGTTTAAGTTATATTCTTAATAAAGTTGTGACGAAGCATATTTCTTCCCCCTATTTTCTAACAGATCCCTTGCCCCTTGCCGACAGAAGTTGTGAAAATTTCAGGCATTTCCCTAATTGCTGGGAAGGAAATTCGTAACTGGGTGGTCAAGTTTCGGCACCTTTTTTCCCAGCTGACCGGACTGTCAAGAAGAGGCGCCTTATCATTGTGTATTTATTTTCCCACAACTCGTTGACGACGGCGCGTTTGAGAACGAACAAAGGTGCACTCAGCCTCGGCGCTTCTTTGAGACTAGCGAACAGGAAATGAGAAGGATTTGGCGCGGCAGAAGGGTAAGAGATCAAGGGAGTTGAGACCGGAAGGCGGCAGAAGAAAGAGAGGGATGGAGGCCGACAAAGAGATGAGAGGTGGATGATGAGGAGAAAGAGAGATGATATAAAAAGGGCCAGAGAGTCCGGAAGGAGAAAGACTGGATTTTTGAAGAGAGGAGCGATAGGAAGAGCAATAACGAGCCCGCGAAGTACAGCGGCCTCCTGGCTTAAAAATCGGGCGGGAGAGTACGAAAGAGACTCGAAATGATTAGGGACCAGCCCGCGAAGTACAGGGGTCCCCTGGCTTGAAAAAAACGGGAACGGGAGGGGTGCGAAAGAGACTCGAAATCGTTACGGACCTTTGCGACATGGTCGATTTTCGTAGACCATGTCGTGGAGTTTCAGCGTAAGTTAGAGGTGTGGGATTCTCGAAATGATGAGAATTTAGAATTCTAATATGACTTTATTAAGAATTTAACTTAAATTACCAGATATCGAACAAACTTATATTAAGTGAGAATAACCAAAACACGAGCCTTATAACACAGATCACGCAATTGGGATCACTTATCAATATAATTATATTATATCCCCCTAATCTCAATCTCAAATATATTCGCGTTCAGAATATAATCTTCCTACCTTGTTGAATACGCAACGTCCAATCCACTTCAAATATTTCTCAAGTGGTGTACAATGGTATGCACCTTGGTTTGAATGGCGAATTGTGTCTTGATTCTAGGTAAAGCCGTCTATCAACACTTCTATCTTTTTCTGAACTGAACTTTTTCTATAAATTGCCCTCTCGCTCACCCAAAACTTCTATCCTTTTTTAAAAGGTTATCTTATTTGCATCTACTTCGTTTCACTTCTTGGATTTGGGTTAAAAAGATTTGCCATTAATCGTGGCCGTCAAAGAACAAGAGGTTATATTAGAGAAAAGGACGTGGGTGTCACAACCCCCCCAAGAAACAAATAAATTATTCAGGGTTCCTCTTGACCCCTTAAAAAATTACTTGCTAAATTTTTTTTTCTGAATCTCCTCACTTTCTAAGTTTTTTTTTAAATTTTAACCTTGAATCCCTCATTTTAACTTCTATAATTTAATATTTAACTTAACTTTAATTTTCATTATCATCTTAAAAATTAATTTAAAATTCCACTTTAATTTAAACTCGTGACAGCCACATAAAATTTTACTCCATTAACTAGACAAAACATTAACAGTTTAGATTAATCATGGTATATTCCTACTTTTTACACATGTATTAATTCAATTTTTTAACGGGTTTCTTAAATTTCTATACACTTATATTTTTCATGTCCGGGGTTCCATCCTGGTATACAACCAAAACTCTGTATCAGAGCAAGTATTTTATTGAGCTTGGAGACTGTTTTTACTTTTCCAAGGTGAGGCTACATATTGGTGCATTCAGGTCTGCCCTGAAATAAACCTTAAGTTACTTTGCAAAAATCTATATTTACATAATACAGTAAGTTTATCAATTTTTATGCATTATAATCATTTTAAATTACAAAAACTCATGTCCATCCCGCATCTGGTTCCGTCAAACTCCCAATGAGCCGCGCGTCATTTAATATTATTGTTAGTGCCCTGACTACGCCGCGTTTGCCTGAACCAGATGCACCTTAATATGGAACAATACAACAACATATATACATATATATATACACTATACAATTACAAACATTTTTCAATAAAGCATTAAAACAAATAACCAAAGGAATTGTCGCATCTCACGAAGTCATACATCGAAGTAAACAAATGCATAATTACAATTGTTTTCTCCATCAATTGAGAAAAAAAATTTTACATGTCAAAAGTTCAAAAAAATATACACTCATTGTAGTGTAAACTTTTGCTTGGATTATAACTTTTAAACACCGCCCGAGACTTCCTTCTTTGCAATAATTCTTCCGACCACTTGTTGGAAAGAACATAAAAATGAAACAATACAACCTGATTTTTATGGCTTGTCTCCTACTAGGACTTCCATAGACAAAGTACTATTACTTTTCGTTCCTCTTCTCATTCCTCGGGTGCCCTTTGATCCCGTATGTTGCCTGATGTAGGGTCTGTATTTTCTCTTCAGCTTTTCCTAGCTTGACTTGACTTCACTCCATTGGCCGGTCGGGACTCCTGATCCTGTTTCTTGCGTGGTCGTATATTATAGCAAGCACTATCTTGAACCACTTCCTTTCGGTTCTTCTTCCTACTTATATAAATATTATCTGATGACAATGGTCTTTTATTTATTTTATTGGGACCGCGTTGCTGCCAATTTCTTTGTGGTCCACTTGACCAAGATAAATAAGACCGTTTATCTTCTACTCTATCTTGACGCTTTCTTTTAATTTTTGTCTTATTACTAGAAAAAGAGCTAAATAGGGATCTGATAAGTGATCCGCGCTTATCGGCCCTATCCGTGTGTTTCTTACATTGATTTGACTTAAGATTTATCCCTTTTTCCTCTAACTAACGCTTTACCTCAGACCCTTTCTTCTTACCATATTGCGATTCACTTGAACTTCGATGTACGTTTTCCAAACTACTCGTTTCCTGACGTGAACTAATACTATCAGAGCGACCTGTTTCTATCTCAATCTCGTCACATTTCCTATGACGATATATTCTTACTTGATCAACATTGACGGTTAACCTATTTCCTGACCTCCATATTATAATATTATCATTATTTCTTACTTCTAACACTCTATACGGACCTTCAAATTTTTGTTTAAATTTCGCGCATATTTTATTCGCTGCTGAACTTAAAGGGTGTGTCTCTAATAAGACCCAGTCATCTACCTTAATTTGTACATCACGCCTGCGTCTATTATAATATTTTCCCCATCTTTCATGTTTAGTTTTTGTTTTTCGTCTAGCTTCATCAAACAATTTTTCAATATTTCTTACTGCAAATTCAGTTCCGTCCGAAACCATTACAAATTTTTGAAATAGGGTAATCAACTTTCGACCCAAAAATAATTCCGCAGGAGTTTTTCCCTGTCGTTTCATTCACTGCTGTACGAATAGCGTAAGCAAACTCACGTAAGAATTGGTCCCAAGTATCGTGTTGATCATTTACATAATTTGCAATCATTTGCACCAGATCGCGGTTTACGCGTTCGGTTCTATTTGCCTGAGGTCTATATGCAACAGTCTTCACACGCCTTATGCCTAATCTTTTACCTTAAATGTTCAAAAATTTCGATATAAATTGGACATTCCCCTTATTAATTATATTTGAGCTCCAAAACGCGATATAAATTTATCAAAAAAAGTGTCCGCTATTATACGAGCCGAGGCCTTTTTAAAAGGTATAATTTCAGACCATTTGCTGAAATGATCAGTAATTACTAAAACATATCGATTACGTCTCACTCTCGATGTAGGATACGGACCCAACAAATCTAACGTAACTATCTCATTTGGATAATTGATAAACCGATTTAATCGACCAGCTGGTAACCCCGTTTTTAAAATTATTAACTTGGTACATGTGGCATGTAGACATATTGATCAATAAATTTTCTCATATACGGGAAATAACAAACGTCCCGTATTTTATGATAAGTTTTAAATCTGCCGAAATGACCTGCGATTGGCTTTGTGGGAAATTCGCGGGATGCTGTTTCTAAAGACTTTGAAATGTATACACGCATTTCACCTTAACGACGTTGCGTTTCACATAAAACAACAAGCCTTCAATTAGACGGAAGTCACGGGACGAATTCTCATATCGTATTAACTGAGTTATCTTCCGGGTTTCTAGATATCATAGATATGACCTAATTCTGGGTCATTCTTTGCTCTTTATTAACTGTTCTAGCGACGTAAGTACTAATCTCTGATTATTTCACAATTAACTTTTCTCCCATTATACTTTCAACCGTTCTAGATAAAATATTAGCTTCATATTATTTAACTCTGTTCGACACATCAACGCGCAAACCCTTCACTACCTGTATATCTTCAACCTGAATCCTGAATCGCTAATGCTTTTCCCATCAAAATCTAAAACAATCTACGATCCACTAATGAAGTCAACACCGAGAATACATGGGTATTCCAAAACGTCCAATGAAACAAACCAAGGTTTAAACCCTAATTGAATATTCAATTCTCAATTCCCATATTTTGACATTTTGCCCTGTTCCGTGATCACCTGAGTTTTCGATTTTACTTATTTATAAAAATATTTTTCTATTTCTTCCGATATAAATGATTTTTCCGCTCCGGTGCCAAGCGCTTTCAAAAAAGGGTTATTTAATAAAATAGGAACATATGGAAGTTCCACGGGTGATATACATATGGAGAAAGTTTAATTGGTATATCCACGCCAATTTCTTTTGATTATTTTGAGCTTCATTAACTTTCAAACATTCAATCGTCCCGATCCTATCGCCTCGACTGAAATTCTCACTGAACCCCCATTTCTGCGGTCCCCCCTATTAAAATTTATTTGATCTTCTTTTCGAAATTGGGATCCCCTTTCGTTGAATCTCCGATCATCATTCTGAAATCTATTCCTACTCTCGAACCACTTATTACTTTGACAGCCATTCTCATAACTACCTCTAGAATCATTTTTGTCATTATTTGGTCTAAGCCCAACTTCAGAATTTCTCCAGTTTCTGCGATTATCATCAACATTAGACATCCTACGCTCATTTCGACTCTGTCTTTCCACATTATCACTATTCTGCGAACCTCGTGTTGATTTGTAAGAATACCTCTCTTCAAATTTAGCTAAGATTTCTAAAAGTTGTACCGTGTTCTGTGGATTTCGGACTTCCACATAGTCCTGGACTTGTGGTTCGATTCTAACAAAAATGTGATCTACCAAGTCCGCCTGCAACATCCTTAGTTCTAAACCCTTATGTATTTTTAACAAATCGTAAACAAAATCCGTTGGTTCCTGATTCCTTCCCTGCTGAGATGCATAAAACCGCGCTTCTAAATTTTTAAAATTTTTTATGGCATTGAAAGCTTTTGCTAATTCTGCTTTTAACTGCGCGAAATCCGTGGCGGTATCCTGCACTAACACTGATCCGAATATCTGATACCAATCTTGGGCCCTTCCCCGGAGATGACCTTTCAAATAAGCACATGCTAAATCACTAGGTATTTCTAGTAATTTTATTTGATTGTCTATGGCCTCAAGAAATTCAGTCACGTTCTCGGACCTGGAAAAGCACATTTCTGGTAAAATACCAAACCCGCTTGAATTTCCTAACCCAGAGTCATATAAATTAAAGCGGTTCGGGCGCCATTGTGATATGGTCGATCTTTGTCGACCATATCTTTGTGGGTCAGCGTGAATTAGAGGTGTGGGATTCTCAAAATGAAGAGACATTTTAGAATTCTTAATATGACTTTATTAAGAGTTTAACTTAAATTTCTTATATATTGAACAAACTTACATTAAGTGAGAATAAACCAAAACACGTAGCCGTAACTAAAATGGGATCGCACAATTTGGATCACTTATCTAAATAATTATATTATCCGCCTACTCTCAATCCTAATAATATTACGAATACTGATTTCAAATAATCTGTCCTACCTTAATTTTCCGCAACGGTTCAATCACCTTCAGACAGGCTGTTGGACTCGCGTGCAATAGTATGCATCTTGTAGTAATGGCTAGATATCCGTGATTCCTTGGTAGGCCGTCAAATTACACTTCTACCTTTTCCTAACAGAACTTTTTTCTAAATTGCCATCCAGCTTTCTAAAACTT
>BMAV01025155.1:56355-74792 GCA_019973955.1 Trichonephila inaurata madagascariensis | reverse complement strand
AACTGAATTGGAGGGAAATTTTCTCCAGTTTCCTGCACTCGTGAATCAGCCCACAAGACTTTCGGACCCACTAATTTAACGAGCACATGCTCCGCGTGTACTCGGAGGGTATTTCGCGGTACGGGCATCGAACCCATGCCTTCCGGTCCGGAGTCCTTTGCTCTAACCACTAGGCTACCCACGGCTAGATTGATCTTATCACCATAAATGAGTTTTCTGCAGTGCTTAATCTATCTCTAATCAGATAGAAAAAATGTTCATAGCTTAAATTAAATTATACATAAACTTATGTCAAATATTTTATAGGCTGTTTACTGTGGTTTTTCGAATGGTTGCGAAAAGATTTGTATAACAACAGAATATTTTTAGAGGAATTTTAACAAACCCATTTTATGTAATTGTGTCATGGGCCAATGGGAAAAGAGAGAGCTGATACGTCATTTTATCATTTCAAATAAATTACTAAGGATGATATGCAAAAACACAGGAACGTCTTAAGACTTTTTCAGACCCTGGATCCAGAGAAATTTTAAAATTTTTGGAGATCCTGGAACTTTACGCAAAAGTCGGCCTGACCTGTTATTTATTTAAAATAGACAGAAAGCATGCATTGTCAAGTACTCGTACAAACAGTAATTTGAAACAAATAAATATGCTCAACTCACAATCTAACAAACTTAGGCACAAACGAGCTTGACCGAACACCGCATTTCGACTAAATGAGTTAAATGATTGTTTATGGTATATGCCTAGGCCTAGACATGGATAACTGCCATTACATAATAATACAGTCTTACTACTTTACCATCGACATGCTGTTTGAAATTCTCTGTTTTTTGGAGAATATGTATGAGAGAATAATATTTGATTATTAAAATTATCCGGATTATGATCTTATAAAGACTGAGTCAAGAACAAAACGAAGCCCCCATCGATTTCGACCCTGGGCCGGGCCCAGTTGGCCCATGCCTTAAGACGCTTCTGCAAAAACATAAAAATTGGTTCTAATTAGGGGTCAAAATTTGTTGAGGAATCCTCAATAATGAAAAGTTCAACGTTCTGTTTCAAATTTTGACGTGATTGCTAATGGTGCTGTTTCAGAACAAAATTAATTTAAACTGATTTCAATTATAGATTTTTGCTTATTCACTGTAAGTTATTGTTGATATAAATTGTAAAAGGAAAGTACATATCTGACATTAAACCAAATATTAGCTATGGGACATTCTGAGTTCTATATATTTCTTTTATTTTACATAAATAATCTCTACAATTAAATCTAATTATAGAAAACCACGTCATATAACATTATCTTTCTTTGTGTACTTTACACATACTGCATATTAGATTCATTACGTCACAATGACCATATGTCAAACCAACAATTCTTAAGTATAATGAATCTTAAATGCCCAAATTGCGTAACTCTTTACTACAGTTGCTGGACATCGTCACGCTTATTTGATTGAAATCAGCAAGTGCATCTGGTCTTGTTGTAGTACGTCTCCATAGGGACCAGATCTCTTGAACCGCAACTATTCCCATTTGGCAGATTGAGCCGTGAAATATTAAAGACTGGGCGGGTAAATACCAGCTTTTTAGGGCCCTGGTGTGGCAACAATGAATGATGGGATTTATTTCCGAGTAATGAAAGAACCGTGATTACGTCCGATAAAACCTATATTTCTGTGTTCAGTTTTTAGCTAATTTGTTTTCTACACGGTTCTTTTCATTCTCATAATGGAAGACGAATTCATCATCCTCAAAAGGTCGCGTTGACCTTTTCTAAAAAAGGCCTATTTGAGCTTCCATTGAACCGAAACACATTGCGTCATAAAAATGAATTTGATTGAAACTAGATTTGAAAAATAGAGAATATTCGAAGTGGCCCTAATGAAAAAAAGCTATCTAATTTTATTATAT
Source organism: Trichonephila inaurata madagascariensis (assembly GCA_019973955.1). Classification (NCBI taxonomy): domain Eukaryota; kingdom Metazoa; phylum Arthropoda; class Arachnida; order Araneae; family Nephilidae; genus Trichonephila; species Trichonephila inaurata. The sequence continues at coordinate 72,869 of BMAV01025155.1, read as the reverse complement.
GACCTCTCGTTATCATCATAACATCTTGCTATCATAATTGTAACATATGCTTATTCAATCTATTTTCTAACACACACATATATACAGTGGGTGATCGGTTAACGAACAGATCGGTTATAACGAACACTTTCACGAAAGATTTTTGTGTTCGGATAACGAACACTTTCAAGAAAGATTTTTTTGTGTTTGGATAACGAACACATATTCGGATAATGAACAAAACGAATTCTAACGAACACTTCTCGGCTCTGAAAAAAAAAATTAATATTAAACATTTGTTATCATTTTGCATAAAAAAATCACTGGAAGGAGAAATGTTTAAAGCATGCTTAGTATTGATAATTACTAAATGAAACTTGAATTAACAATGAATTTAAAGGTCATTCAATAATTATTATTATGACTAAAATCAATACACACTTGAATACTTGAATTTCAATATGAATATCAATATTTTCTGACAGCTGATAAGTTATGGGCGAGTGGATTTGCTGAAATGCAAATAAATTAAGCGAATTCTTATTTTTTTTTCAAACAGCGCAGACTATAAAATATAAAGGTGCCGATGACGCGCTACCGCCGTAAAAATACGTGAAATATGAGAAACGGACAAAAAATCGTTTTTCATCTCTCCTGAATTATGTTGCTTACCTATTAAACTTAAAAGTTCTATTGAAAAAAAATTCCAATAGAATGTTCATACACATTAGACCATCAGTTTCGGTTTGATTTCATTTTTTTAGGGTCTCCAGAACGAATTAATCGATTTCACATAGAAGTGTATGGTGAATCGATGATCGGTTAACGAACAATTCGGATAGCGAACATAGCCTTGAAACAGATAATGTTCGTTAACCGATCACCCACTGTAGTTAACTTTTTATTGCAATTAAACTGTTTGAGTTCATTGTCTGATATGTGAGTCTGGAGATATGGCCTTACCCACTGGCGTAGCTAGTTCTGAGTGGGACCTGTATCAAAATTCCTTCGGGGCCCTTTTTCAAATATGAACGCCCTGTTAGTGGGAATGTAATTACACGTGTTTGGGCTCCCGTATCATTAATACGGTGGCAGCTACGCCCCTAGCCTTACCTATACATCATAACATTTTAAAATTGTAATTGGAATAATAGCCTTCAAATATTAAATTGATTTAATTTGTCCAGATTGTTTTGGAGCACTTACGTGGTCTTCTGTAGAATTTCTCCAAAAGTTGGATTTAATAAATTGTTTTTAAAAAGTTATAAAAAATTAAAGCGATATAAAATGAGAGGTTGCACTTCTGTATAATGAGGGGAATGACTTCTGAATTATGGTTATTAGTGAATAAAATGGAGATAAGGTATTTATCTTAATCTTTTTTTTTAAGATTAAAAAAAATTATTTTTGTATATGTTGGGAAAAAATTGAAAAAAATATAATTTTGCATTAAATATCCTTTTCTAAACTATCAATGGGTGTAGCCAGTATACCTTATAATTTTATGTCATTGCCAGATGATAAAAAAAACGTTATTCTTCATATTTAAAAGCCGTGTAGGGCAGCGATGCACTTTAAATCTGTTGAGAGCTGAAGCGTCCTCCCGTTGGTGTGGTGTGGTAATTAGGAGAGGGGGGTGCAAGCTCACAGGTGTCGTCCACCTCACTTACCCTTGGTTCAAAATTACGCGGTCCGTCGCCAAAAGCCCTCGTGTAGTTGAACAGTGCGACGTTAATATTCAATCAATCAATCATATTTAAAAGATATGTGAGTTTTATATGAAATTTAACATGCAACAGTCATTACGGTTTTTCAACACGCTTTTAAATAAATTCAAATTTTTCTAAAAAATTTAATATTTTTAATTTTTTTTAAATATTAAAAAAATTTTAAAATTTAATATTTTAATTTTTTTAAATATTAAATTTTTTTAAAAATTTAATATTTTAAAATATTTTAATGTATCTGGTATCATGCTGCAACATTCTAGGACCAATGCCTATTTTAAATCAACTTTATTAATTATTCCAATGATAATATTGTATTCGCAAATTAAGTGATAATATTTTATTTATTCGTCAAAAAAGCTTAGAAGTGTTAAATCTTAGTACATAATATGCTACAAAGTTTTATTTTAATTACATTAACATTTTGTTCCTTCTTATTTGTAAATATCTTGTTTTCATCTTTTCTTAATGATTATTTTAAATAAAAGCAAACTTGAGTAATGAATTATTTGCAAGATGTTAATGTCTTGTATAAATGTTTTCGCAAAAGGGATTTTTGTTGTTGATTTTATAAAAAAATAAAGAGAACTGCAGTTCATCTCATATTTTTGATGCAATTTTAGAAACTCTGACTATTAGAGCGACAATAATAAAATTGAGTATACCCAAATGATTTCACGTAGTTTTTTCACTTGATTTTTGCTTTGCGAATAAGAGTTGTTCTTAAATTCATTATACTCTACGGAGAAGTTGAGATGTATATATTGAAACATCCAAGATTTTTCGCTTTGTTGCAATTATCTCCTTCCCCCCCCACACACACATATGTAATATGATGTAGGATGTGTTATACAGTATATATACATATATATTGCAATATTTAATTTATCTGATTTTGAAGAATTTAATTTTTTCATTATGAGAATAATCGTAAGAATTTTATTTTCAATTTTGATATTTTTCGTTTTAAATGCGCGAACACTTTAAAAATTAAAAATATAACCATACTTATGACCAGGGCTTCGAACCATAATTTTTTTCGTCCTGGTACAACTGAAAAAATAATACATTGGCTCAGTTCCCCGATTTTCGTTCCGCCAAAAACAACGGTTTTCGATTCAGTTCCGAATGAATCATTTTATTTTATGTATATTCTTATTAGTTCTAAAAATATAATTCTATCATAAACAAAACAACAAAATGTAATTCTGTCAAAATTTAGAAGATTTTATACTATTTTATTAATTGGTGCACTATATGTGAATTGATACAATTAACCAGCATGTACGATAAGAGCGGTGAGCAATGAATGGCGAGAACTGGCATTGCTATCCATTATCAAAATCGCATTTGGCAACTAAGTTCATGATTCTGGTTTGTCTATCCAAACATCCATGGATTATCGCGTGCTAAGATGCGAAAAATGTAATTCTGACTGATATTTTTCTTAAGAAATCATCTAGTTCATTCAATTAAATTAAATCTGCCTTCTACATGTAGTTTCATGCGAAACTGAAACAGAAAAGTACATGTGAAAATCAAAACAGAAAATCGAAAATCAATGTACATGTGATAATGATAATTATATGGTTGACGTTAAATTTTAGAAAATAGTGATAAGTTGATTACAGTAACAAAGTGGCTGAAGTTATATCGAATCGAAATAAACCGATTTTTTTTTTCTGTTCAGATCCGGTTTTTGTTCCGACCAAAATAACTGGTTTTTTCTGGTTTTCGGTTCAGTTCCGGTTCGAAGCCCTGCTTACGTCATATTATTTTTTAACCTGAATTGTTATTTAACGTTTCGAACTATCAATTGTTATTAATACATGCAATATGTATCAAATAAAAATCCCACGCTGAAAAAAGCTTCTGAATATTTATTTATGTATATCCTCTTATAAAAAAGATCAAAGTACCGGCTACACAAAGCATCTTATAAAAAAGATCAAAGTACCGGCTACACAAAGCATCGAGGTATCTGAAAATCTTAAAATAAAAAAAGATAATCACTTCATATTAAAGTAGTCGGTCTGTATATAAAAATCGTCGCTATAAAGATGTTATCGAAAAGTGTTCTTACAAGTGGACAGCTATTGTGCAATAATCTATTGTCTAATGTCACCAGTTTGGTTAGGAAATGTTTCTTTACATATTTCGATGGCCATTTTTTGTCTTAAACAATAGATCTTTTATTTTTACTGAATAATTCTCATTCTTTCCCCCTTTATGGATTTTCATTTTATTACAATTCAATTACAACTTTCTTTGAATGTTCTTTTTCTCATTACATGCTTTTTTAACTTATGCCTAAATTGAGACACTAAAAAAGCACACACACATTTATCTAAGTTTTGTATGTAAACTGTTATCTATTAATTAGGTCTTTGGGCGACTCGCCAGATGAAAGGAAAAGAAGATGATAAGGAATGGTATGTGAAAGTTACCCTACGAGAATTGTTTACGTACATCATCTTCTTGGTGCTCTTATCGATAAGTGAGTATGATTATAAGTGGTATCAACAGTAAATTACACTTCAACAGATTTTATGCAGCATGTTTTTATCATTTGTAATTTGATGTGTTTTTATATATTCACTGAATATGTAAAAACAGGAAAATTTCTTACAGGAAAATGACAACTTCAAGAAGTTAATTAAAATCGTCTGCTTAGTTCTTTTTTAAAAAATTTATTTGTATTCGAAATAGTTTCTGAAACATTTAATTGTTTTGTTGTGAAAGTTATTGTTAAATAAAGATTATGTGATGTTGAATTTTTACAAGTTTATATTCGCAAATGTTTTAAATTAATTTTAAAATTAATTATTAATTTATTAACACGATAAACTAAATTCATAACGGTCACATGATAAATGCAATCACGTATTCTCCATTGAATACAAAACTGACAGACTTGTACGTATTGTACTATTCGTAAAATTTAAATAGAATTTCAAATTTAATAATTCAGTAAAAATTTGCAATAAGATTCTTCAAAAAGTTTTTCGAAATTAAAAAACTTCTGATATTATATGTGTATTTTAAAATCAAGTACATTTTGTATACCTATGTGTGTTTTTATTGTTGACAAATTTAACTTTTTAAAATAAAGTTTCTATAGACAAAAAGCAAGAATGGGCAATAGTGAAGCGTATAAACTAATTGGTTAGAAACACGTGATTTCAGTTATCATGTGACTATGACGTAGCCCATTTTAATTTATGAATAGTTAAAATATAAAATTCCATTTAGTTTTAATTTTATCTTACGTTAGACCAGAAAACAAACAATACACATGTAGTGTTTAAAACAATACATTTTACTTCTTACAGAACCATTTTTTTTCTAGTAATATTTACTGAATGTTTTAAAATATTCCAAAACCAAAATAATATTAATTTAAGAGAAACATTTAACCCTCTAAAATTATCTTCATATTTTATTTGTAGTTTTCGTATTTTTACTAAGCTGACTTAAATGCCTCAGAAACATTTATATTAGATATTATAGAAAACGTATGAATACATCGAAGATGAAAGACAACTAAACAGCTGTTTAAAATAATCGAACAGGAATTCGAATTATTATTTTTTTATACAGAGAGCATTCGCGCCTTTTTTAGAACTAAGATGGGTTTTTACAGGTGTCTCTGCTCACACCTGTCTTTCGAATGCGTGTTTGTTTCTTCGTTATTGAAATTTGGTTGGGATTACTAATATATGCCGACGCGTAATCTTCATTCACACGTCATCCGTCTTAAAAATTTCTCAAGTTACTGTAGTAAATGTCTTTTGTATGTAAAATAGAGGCGTGAGAGGTAGACATGATTCAATTTTAAATTAGTCATTTCATCCAAGTCTTTTTAACGTTTGAGGAAAACAAATCGAGACGTTTAAAAGATATTCTTTGGAATTTCTGATATTCATTGAATTAAATTATCTTTGAAACAATACTTTAAAAAATAAAATACGCTATTGAAAAAAGCTTCAACAAAATAAAAGTTTTGCTGGAATTCGAATTTCTAAAGGGGATTGATAACATTAGTGTAATTTAAATAAAACAATATCAAGAATACCAATTGATATATATTGAAAACCTATTAATAATAAAAAAATAAAATTAAAAAACATACTATGTAGAAATATATGCTCCTTAAAAGTAATAACAATGCTTACGAAAGTATAATGCATTCTTAACTCTAATAAAAAAACAAAAATTCAGTTAACTTTAAAGAAATCTAATGTTTCTGTTGTTGTTAAAAATATGCCAGTATGAATAGTGTTTTTGTTTGTCTTGAATAAGATCATTAAACTGCGAAGTGGTATTCTTAATGAGAGATAGAACGGATTATATAGTAATATTTTTGTAAGCTTCTTGTTTTGCAATTTATAACATTTACAATTATAAAAAGAAATACAAGATCGAATTAGATGTTATGTGTCAGTTAAAAAAATAATGAGTGTTAATTATTTTCTAATGTAAACTCCTGAAATCCTTCAGCAGTATCCGGAATACATGAAACTCCTGGACACACAGACTTACTTATTCTAAACAAATAATGAGCTCATTTTTTTTTTATTGTAAAATTTAATTTTTAAAAGAAAACTATAACATGAAGCATTGGTATTCTGTTTTCAGCTAATCATTTTAATGAATTACAATCATACATCTTAGAATAAGATTTTATAAATATTTAAATATGAAAAATTCGTGCTTCATGTAGCATTAGTATTCTTAAAAATCAAAAAAGAACTCCGAAACTTTGATAGTTTGCTGTATAATTGTGTGATGTGTCAACTCTGCTTTAGCCTAAAATATTTCTGATGATTACTAAATTTAAATATCTTTCAGTGACGTTTGGAATGATGAGTCCAGCCATGTACTTCCAAACAAAAGTGATGAGCGAATTGTTTCTTGACTCTTCATTTGCAGATAATTCAGGAAGCATGAGAGAAGCAACGCAAATGACTGACTTTTGGAAGGTAAGCACTTGTTATAATGGCAGTCGCACGTGCAATTTTCCTTTGGGCAACAGGTCTAGATTTCTACTCGCTGAATCGTCGAAAACAACAGCTGTAAGAAACAGTTTAACAATTAAATGAGGCTAGATGCTGCTCCATTGGCTTCGACTTGACGTATCCAAAAATTAGGGCCACTTTTACACTTAGACACGTGCCTAAGTGGAAGATTTTAGTGTACAAAAAATTGGAGAGCGAAAAAAGAGAAAAAAATTAAAATTACATCAAACATACCACCACCTAGCGAGTCATGAGATAAGCATTTCTGTCCTTAAGAGGGTAAAGACTGAACTGAAATGAGATTTACTATGGCAAATGAAAAGCTTAACAGTTTGATGTTACTATGCCCTCAAAAAGATATTGCAATTGAAATTGATTACAATGATGTTATTAATGATGTTTGCAATGATCGAAGAAATCCCATGCTATGCAAGTACAATGACAATAACTCTACAAAAAATAGGGATGTCTGAAAGTAAAAGATAGTAAGGCGATAAACGGTGAAAAAGATGATAATGAACAAGTTGAAAGCAATTCATACAATAATGTATACTCTATTCTGTAATTGCAAACGTTTTTATTAATTTGCATTAATTTACAAAAGGGTGGGCGCTCCGTGATGCCGTAAGGTAAGATATGAACAAAAGTGGCCTAATCATGCCACTATCCTTTCCTTACGGCTGCCGGTTGCCAGTCCAGGAGACGGAGGATCCATAGGTGATGGATAATCAAAATACTCTCCAAAGAGCAAAAACAAAGAAAGGAAAAAGAGCAAGAGAGTTAAGGGAAAACCCTTCCCGAACTAAAGTTGGCACGGTAAGAACTGTAGGAAGTGAGGAGGAAATAGTAAGGGGGACGTAACAATTCGAAGTGCCCAGGGAGCCGGGGAGGTTAAAAACTGCCCTGCCAAAAATGGTTTGCATTTTTATTGCTTCCATGATGGAGTTGTGTCCAAGCTTTCATCCCTAAGATTATATCCATTATTTTTGGAATATACGTCCTAAACTATTGATTCTTAACCCTTTCTGTCGGGACCCTACGTATCTTCCAATATAATCTCGTTTCCCTTGTAAAATATGAGATTTTTTTGTTGAAATATTATTAATTAAGTGCGTGAAACTAAAAGTGTGCGAAATAAAAGACTGCAAAAAGCAGAATCAGAAATTTTTGTTTGTTCATGTGAACACTTCTTGGTGCCAACTCTGCAGTGGATTCTTTTTAATCACATCTTATATGATTCGACATAATCACATTGGGGAAGTCTTCATAGAATCATCATTTTCTCATACCCGAACCAAATTTCCAATTTTCATTGAAATACAACATTACTTGAAAACATCTCTTTGATTGTAATTTAATTTATCGTTGTGGAAATGCTTTATCTCGCCCTCTTAGAAATTTTTTCTTGCATTTTAAGTTAAGAATTCTTTTTTAAAAAGAATTCAGCTCAGTCAAGGAATCATATCCTTTAAATCATAGTTTAAAATTTGTTGAATTATTGCTTAAAATCACTAACACATTCTTTCACTTTTTACTGTCTTACAGTTTGCCAAAGATGTTTTGATTGAGAATTTGTATTGGGAGAACTGGTACAATGACCAAGAAACAAACAACGACGACAGAAACATATTATACGAAAATCGACTTTTAGGTTCGCCCAGAATCAGACAGTTGAGGGTTCGGAATGACTCTTGCAATGTGCATTCCGATTTCAAAAAAGCCATTACGCAGTGCTACGACGTATATAATCCCCATATAGAAGATACAGAGCCCTTTGGACTCATGAATGGAACTGCGTAAGTATGATGAAAATTTTTTGTTTTATATTTGATAGAAAAGTCCAAAGCATTTAATGTATATTTGTATTGCATCATTGTCTGAATAATTCACCTCTAAATTCAGAACAATTGACTTTTTTTGTCGTATATATATTTAACTGAAAGTATTGTTTATGAAAAGTTTTTTTCCTTGTTCGTAAATTCGGGGAATATGTAAACGACTGGAAAGGGGGACGCATGAACAAATAAGCAAACAACCGTGCAAGAATGGCATGGTTTTCTCTAAAAAGCATTTAGATGATGATTTTATTATCAGAGATAGATTCAAAAATCTTTCATGAAAAAAAATGAAGTAATTCAGGAATTAACTCTATAGTAACAGAAAGAAAAATCTTTATCTTGCCGTAAATTATTTCCGAGTACTAGTGTACAGTAAAGGTTATCTTTATTAGAGAGCTAGGACAATTTTTATTATTTTTTTTTATTTTTCTATTGCAGACTAAGCTGTAATGTACTGAAAGAATGTATTTATAATAAAAATTCTACGATATAAGCAGCTCTGAAGACTGGTATTATTTAAATTATCGGTGCTTACGTTTTTTCGCAACCTATTGGTGACATATGAAACGAAGCACATGGTTGCCAATTCAGCGTATATGACTCATAGGAAATCGGGGTTACCAACTTATGGAGTTATTAATAGAGTTGGCGATTGTTGCGATAATAGTTAAGTACCAAATTATCTTACACATGAGCACAATCTCCAATATATCAATAATATTTTTTTATACGTTAGGAATGATATCTTATCATATCTGTAATTAAAAGAAAATTGAAAATTAGAAAAATCTTTTAATTACATACATGACAGACATTTCAGATTTCTTTTAATTACAGTTACAGAAATTTTAATTTGTGAATGATTATTCTGTGTCTTGAACTGGGGCAATTTTTTGATTATAATTCTAACTCAATGGACAACGACTTCAAATCAATTAATATTTTTGACTTGTTCGAATTTCTTTTAGCTTCGTTATAAATATATTTGACTTTCTTTCTATGGTACTTACGTATTATCGCAACTTATTGGCGAGATTATATGAAATGAAACACATGGTTGCCAATTCAGCACATACGACACATCGGAAATCGGGGTTGCCAACTTGGAGAGTTATTAATGGAGTAGGCGAATTGCTGGCGATTGTTGCGATTATACGTAAGTACCCATTCTATAAATTTCCAGCAAAACAAAAAAATTTTAATGCCTTTAAGACCATGATCGAAAACTATTATTTAGAAATATCATGCCTTGAAGGCAGACTTTTAATGATCATTAAAGAACAAAGATCAAGACTATGGATGTTTATCTCTCCCTTCCCTTAAAAGATAATTTCGTTCATCCCTCAAGTGGAGACCTAGAAGTTCGCTTCTGTACTAGATTCCGCATCATACGAAGTACTCATGAAATGTAATTGCAGTGAGATATGTTATTTTGCGAGTATTATTAATCTGCGTTTGTGTAAATTGAATTTATTTACCTGGCAAGTAGTCTTGATTCGATATCTTCTGTAAGAAAATTCGAAGTTTATGACAAGGAAATGTTTATAATCCATTGTTTCAGTAAATAAAAGACATTTTAGAGCTTACATAATATTTGACTCGAAAATAATATATCAATAGCCCAAATATCCCGATTTTTTTAAAATCATTATTTAAATCTATACAACATTATTTTGTAAGAAATTTAAATAATTTTAGAAGGTGATTATGAAATATATATCTATCAGACTGATTTTTTTCTTTTAAATTTTAAAAAAATACCGAAATATAGCATTTAGTTTTGTAAGAATATTATGAAATTTGCTTGGGGTGGGAGGGGGATCAGGGATGTTTTTACACATGGGCCTCGGTTGCAATGGGGGCCTCGTCTCGTTCTCGACTTAGCCTTAAGAAGAACCTAATTCGCATAATTTCAAATGTTATTTCGGGTTGTATTCTCCGAAAAACTGGGAATTTTGGACGATATGTCAACTGGCTACAAATCAATCAAAAGGTGGCAGTCTATCGAGCTGGTTTTTACTATTGTAAGTCATGCACATTTATTTGTTTCGGTTTATTGTTTGCACGAGTATTTGACGACATATACTATGTACTTACTGTCTAACTTAAAGGTCATATGTGGAGCCTACATTTGTGTAGGGTTCCAGGGCCTTAAGAAGTCATAAGACGTCTCTGGGGGCGTATTTTAATTAAGAATCAATCAAAATGTCAGTCTCTGTAACAAGAACTATTCGCTATTATATATAGATATATATAGGCTTATTCTCTACAAACAAGAGATAACATCCATCAATCACATTCGAAAAACACATAGACAGAAGGAAAATCACACAATGAAGGACATATGAGTAACCGAGATTAAAAATTATAAAGTGGATGCTGCAGTATTATAAGCATTGCTGACTTAGAACAGCTAATATATAAAATAACTTATATAAAAGTGGTGTTGAACATGTTTTTGGCCAGCCAACCTTCCCCCTTTATGTAAATAATACTGAGCAAAAACCTATTGAAAGTAATAGATAGGAATATCTAAATCCATTACAAGATAGAGGTAACTTACCTAAAAATTGCACTTAAAAATGCAGAGCCCGCGCTAAGTCTGAGTGCAATAAATAAGTTATTGCCAGATTCTGGACCCTAATGCAGATTTAAATCTTGTGAATGGCTGAAATGTAGCACTTAACAAAAGTATAAAAAGAATGGAAATAAAAATTAATAAGAGTTACAGAAATTATAGCATAACTTTAATAACACTAGAGTAAATATGAATAAAATAATAATAAGTAATTTTATCTAATATTAGAATATGGAGATAACTATAACTATGTGAAACTCCTATATATATATAACCACCAAAATTCTTTTATATTTAAAATATTCTAAGCACAAAAGTTAAAAAAAAAATTTTGTTTTCAATTTTTTTTATTGCGATTTTTTTCCTTAAAATTTTTTATTATATCTTTTCTCTGATTATACTTTTCAATCACTTCTACATAGTTAATTCTGTATTAAATGTATTTTGATGATTATTGTAAATGTTTATTGCAAAAATTGAAAATTCCATAACCACAGTTTGCTGATGTATGTAAAGGAATGTCATACTAAAAACTAGAACTAAAAATTTTCTTTGTTACTAAGAATTTTTCATGTCCCGATTATAGAACTTAAAGAATCACTTTAAAAAATTTTCGAAGTTGCGAAAAGAAAATTTAGTTTTATAAGCAGTTATTTAAATTCTTAAATAACTTTTTTTTTTAAAAAAAAAGAACATAGACTCGATATATTCTTTGCTTTTAACAGTCGTCTTGAAACTTAACATTTTGTCCCTCACGATTTTGACCTCTCAAACTGTTCTTTGTTTTTTCCATGAATAAATTTCGAAAATTACTTCATTGAATTTCAAGTAGGATAGAAAATGTGTCTTATCTTGTAACTACATGCTAAACTGTTCAATTTCAAAAGAAAAGAAAAAAAACTTACCGTTGTTCTTTATCTACATATACTTTTGAGTGTGAAGAATCATTTTGTAATTTTAATAAGATTTCAAAGTCCCGATTTTGATATTTGTGTAACGAAATGTTGAGATATCTTTCTGAGATTGATATCGCGAATGATTGGCTTTAACAACTAGTTCCTTTGAATTGTTGTTAAGTACTATCGTTAAGAGATCGTTCCTTCAAACCGTTAAGTTTTTTCGTAAATTTCTTTTAATAATATAGAAAAAAAAATGCATGCATTAATGCATTATTTAGTTATAGTTTTCTTTAATGCATAAATAAACATTTAACTTTTTTAAAAGTTAGTGTTATTATGATATTCTTATTTTTATTTATTGGAAAGATATTTCTCTCTCTTATAATTATTAAGTAATACATTTAAAACCAGATATTATTTTTCCAAGTCTTCTTTCTTTTCTATCTTTTTTAGAATTGAGAACGAAAAACAAAAACATTAACACAAATAAATGTTTCCTGATCCAAAATCAGTTTAAAATAAGTTCTGTTTACAAAAAATGGAATAAAACAAAATGAGACACCGCGTTCCGTTTTAAATATCATTAACTTAATCACATTCTTTACTTTAATATACGTGTTTAAATTTTCAGAGATGGGTCAATCATATTAAATATTGAAATAAGGTATTTATTGAAATTTTCTCTTTTGGTGAAATTAGTGTCTAACAAAACTTTGGTTTAATTATTATATCGAAACCGGAATTGAATGGGTTATTGGAAAAACAGATCTTGTTTGCTTGATTGAAACATTTCGAACACTCTTACATTTGGAAGTAAGTCACACGAGAACTATTAGCGACTGGAATTACGATCAAGTGAGGAAGACACTAGAATTCACACTCCAATCTCCAAACTTCCACAACACGCCAAAGTGAAGACGTTGAACTTCGACAGATTTAACGTGATAGTGTTAGTTGTTCGAAGACTTGAACCCACAAGTTAACAAAGACAACGTCTGCTACTAATTCGTCTCTATGACAACTCGGCAGGCAACCGTGGCCACAAACGGATCTTAAATATTGAACCATGATAGAATAGCGTTTGCCATGCCTTTCTGGTATTTCACATTACTTACTCCAATACCTCTACGTGAAGATTTTGTGGCAAAATTCTGTTTTAACTTATATGAAAGCAACATTGATGTACTCTGCGGTCGATGGTGGAATTAGGACACACACCGCCGACACGAAATTCGAGTCTTGGACAACCAGTCTACCTCGGTTTTAATTGTGTATTGAAAGTAAATCGATTTCAGATAATTTTATTCATGCAAAGTAGCCCAAAGTTACAAAAATGACTTATGTGTTAAAATTGCTCAGTCACGATCCTATCGTGATGATCTGAGGATAGAAACCGTAAAAAAGCTATCATTGAGAAATGTCAGTTTATCGAAAACTCCATAATCAAGGAGTTTTATGTATTTAGCTGAAGGGGGAAAAAAGCGCATTTATGCTAATAAAAATCAATTGTATCGTAAACCATGATAGCAGTAGAATCTTAATTAATTGGATTGTGAATCACTGAGTTGTAATATTAAAAATGAAATAAATTTCGTTTTCCTGTTCACTAGAAAAGAATAATTGGAAGTGGAAGAAAAAGAATAGAAAAGAAAATGGCTCCCACTATATTGTGTTTTATGTGATGTTTATGGTGGAACACCATTATAATTTTAAATTGTAGCTGTCTTTGTCAATATTTTAGAGAGTTATATCCAACATTCATTGCAGTAACGGTTTGAAGTTTGGATTCCTCTAATGAAACCAAATCGTATTTCATCCACAGATCGTTTTTAACTGGTGTATTGAACAAGAATTTGATTAATTGCTTTCATTAAATTAACTTATTCAATCTCATTATTGTTCTGTAAGAGGAACAACTACTTCAGTTATAGACTTGATGGAACAATTTTTTAATAATGCGAGAGTTCGTCACTACACTTTCAGAATAATGGCACACATTGCAAACTGCAACAATTTAAAAACAAAAAGCACCTTTACCTCTAGAGATAGTAATCGCTTATACTGTTATCAAAGATAAAATCTGAAATATACAGTGACGAAAGGGTTTTTTGATGATGTAACTACTAAATACCGTAGCAAATGTGATATTCAAAATATTATTGTGGAAAACTAAATACATAAGAAATAACTTGTGACTTTTGGGGGAATAGAATATCACTTAATGTTTGATTAATTAACTTTTGTAAGCTCTTTAATACTAAATTTATCGGCCTTATTTATTCGAGACGTATAAGTAAATATTAACCTTATACCCCAATAGAAAGTACTCCATATTGAAAACACTATTACATTATATCTACTAACAAAGGCAATATTTTGCTGTTTCCTATATTTTCAATTTTTAATACCTCAATTCTTATGTTAACCCTTATTTAATATTTTCCCTCCTTTTAGATGGGTTTACCATACAGAAAAAGAAATGAACGGATCCAACCACTGGGCTCTCCTGGCAACATACACTGGAGCCGGTTCATTCCGAGATCTCGGAATAACCAAGAAACAAGCATTGGCGAGGCTTGAGGTATTAAAGCAAAATTTATGGATCTCCCGTGCGACAAGAGCTGTCTTCATCGACTTCACTGTCTATAATGCTAATCTCAATCTTTTCTGCGTCGTTAAGTAAGCATTGATTCACCCTCATTATGAATGATCTACTTTTTTTTAGCGCACAATAAGAATCTTAAGTAATATCATGTCACGTATTAGACGCCCTGTTGATCAGTCTCAGCCGTAACTGGCCGTAAACCTTGAAAAAATTACTACCTGTTTTATGTTTATCTCCACAGCCTGCAATTTTTTGTTAAATATCCTATTCAGTAGATCAGAGTAGTCGTATTGGTGTATCACGCAATCTAAGTGTTGTGTGTTTTTTCTGCTCAGTTATTTTAAATCAGTGTATGATTACATGTTTTCTTTGATGAAGCTATTGAGGTTGCCGAAGCTGTCTTCGACAGCTTCGGAGCGATATAAAGCTTCTTTTTTTATCAATCTGCACATTATGGACACGCCAACAACAACAACATATGATTAGATTTAACCGATAATTTCAATATCCAGTCATGGTTATGGTGTCGTAATGATGTGTATATAGGATGCCTAAAATATATATACTTTTGGTTAATAATATCTTTTTTGGTGAACAGTTTACTCCTTTTTTTTTACTCCATAGCATATTTTAATGGTATATTCGTTTATTCAAATATTATTACCTTTGTTATAAGCTCCTTTGATTCATATTTTGTGTTTGCAAAATTGACCAACAATGGTTTGTTTCACAAAAGATAATTTTTGCATTATTATTTTCATATTTTTTAAATGAACATGCGAATTTTTTTATAATACGGGATTCGATTTTACTCTCCCCCTTTTCCTTCCTATTACTCAATAGCAGTATTCTCGACAGCTATTGCTATGTCATTCAAAGTTTTAAAGCCTAGTACCTTCTCATGTCCAAATTTCTACTGTATTTATCATGTTATCTCAACTTATGCATGATATGCATAAGAATTCTTTACTGTCTACCAAGTTACACTGTTACTTAACGAATATAAAATGCTGCTACGCCAGATGAACTTTGCCAATATGTGCAAGCAGCATAAACTGACATACATTAAGAACCCATAGTCAAATTTTCGTTATTTCTATGGGGAGGCATGTTGCAGTAGTTACTATCAGGGAGTGTTAGTGTGTGGGAGAGGTTTTAACCCCCAAAGCTCGCCTTATGTACGACTCTGTCCACAAATGTGGAACAAGCTGTCTGTTATTTCAATCATTTTACCCTTGTATTATAAGCTACTTGTTAAATAAATATAGCTTTGATAGCTTTTATCCTTTATGGTGTTACATTTTAAATGGTCAGGAAGACAAAACGTAGAAAACGCTATATATATTAGGAAATACATGCAATAGAGTGGAAGTAATTAATGTTTTTGGACAAAAATGAATATTGTTATAAGATGTATTTCTCTATACTAGATTGAAATCAAATAAAACATTCTTCTATCTGAAACGTTTTGCGGGTTTAGTTCAATTATTTAACATCAAATGAAGGCAATCATAAAGTAAAAATGTTTTCGTATTCTATCATAGATTATGCTTTGAGTTTCCCGCTACCGGAGGCATGATTCCATCATGGAGTTTTCGTACTGTTAAGCTACTTCGTTATGTGAACCCTTATGATTACTTTATCATGGCCTGTGAAGTTTCTATTATTCTTTTCATCCTTTATTACATCGTTGAAGAATCTCTTGAAGTAAGTACACAATTTATTAATGAAGTTTACACTCCGCCGAAGCATCGATTAAGAATTTGAAATGAATTTTTATTTCGAAACTTCTTCATTAAATCTTTAATTAAAAAGTCTTAGTGAAAATTATATATATATATATATATATATATATATATATATATATATA
>BMAV01025155.1:18496-51355 GCA_019973955.1 Trichonephila inaurata madagascariensis | reverse complement strand
TAACATAAAAATTGTACATTTAATATAGTCACTTCTCGGTATTAATTTATTTCTAAAAACTTAGGATAGACGTTTTTAAGAAGGATATATCATTTTGATTGGGAACAATTATGTCACTAACTTTAAGATTAAGAAGAAAAGGAATAACAGACAAAAACTTTGCTGATATATGTTTTCAATTGTATTATGAGAAGAAATTTGTCAAGGTCGGTGACCGCGGTAGTTGAGTGATCATGGTCGAGAACTTGGTGGTTTTTGTCTCGATTAAGTAGTGAGTATGAATCCTGATAGAGAGTTTGATGCACGTTAAACCTGTCGAGGTTCAAAGTCCTTCTTTGGACGTAGCTTGGAGAACGTAATGCTTGCACAGATGTCGTCCTTGTCACTTGACCTTGGTTCAATATTACCGAGGTCCATCGCCAGTAGTCGTCGTGTTGTTTCAAAATACGAGGTTAATGAATAATGGATGTGTCTTCCCTTTTTCTCAAGAAGAATATTAGTTATATATATAAAAGCATTAATTATTACATTTATAACATGCAAACTAAAATAGTTAAATTTTAACATTTTGCTCACTATTATCGTAAAGAAATGTTTGCATAATTTTAATTTTCAGTTAATATATCGCTACCCTTACTGATCAGTTTTTCTTAGAATGGAATACAATAATATTGAGTGATTTTATTACATTCACACACACATATGATGAAGTAACTTACGAGTATTAAATATTATTTTTGTGCTTGAATATGGTTTATTCAGTTTTCATGGCACCATCATTTGAAATGTCCATCATGGTATTATATAATGTTATTTATATATTATTAATATATATAATTTACCAATATCTGATGTAACATATTATTTTTTGTTTTTACTTCATTGCGTAATTAATTCGTTAGTTATGTGATATATATCTTATTTTCAGGTTTCTTTGATTTGCATCGCTTTTTCTGCTTTCCGTACAGTCGTTGTAGACAACATGTTGGAAGATCTTTTGAGTAAACCGGACATTTTCCCAGATTTTGAGTTTCTGGGTTTCTGGCAAATGCAATACAACAACGCTGTAGCAGTAGACATTTTCATTGCCTGGATTAAAGTCTTTAAATACATCAGTTTCAACAAGACCATGACGCAATTGTCATCCACACTTTCCAGGGTTTGTAATAACATAGATTTTTTTTTAAAAAATAATAATGTAGTGGAATTTTTAACTATAAGTTGTAGCATTTCCATAAAGCAAAAGAACTGAATGGCAAAATTATCATTTTTAAATAATGATAAAAGAGTAGATATATCTTTGCATACTTATATTGATGTTTTAAAGTGCATTTTCGGGAGCGATTTCGATTAAAAGTTAGAAGAAAAAAATTATTTTCTTAAAAAAATCTAAAGTTATAGAAAGACAATGGCTACATATTCAATTAAAATTTGAATTCTAAGAAATATTGAAAAATAATATTTAGTAAATTTTGTCTTTAATTTTCAGTTCAGGAATTTTTTTACTGCCTTATTTTTGGCCTCGTGATAAAGATTCGGAATTTAGTTGTATCTAAATATCCGTAAAGAATTTAAACGAATAGTGCATTTATTTTATACCAAATTAATTAAGTAATTCCTTTAAATGAATTTTTTGAACTATTCGTTCATTCTATTGATTATTGATTCGCAATTTTTTCACTGAACGCAGCTCTGGTTTTGATAATTTATTATTTTAATAAAAGAATAGTTTTTTTTTTTTTGGTAATTCTAAGATATTTTTTTTTGATTGTTGAGTTTATAAAAATTCTTTTGGTTTTAATAACGTTGTGCATTTACTTAATTATGTTAATACTTATTTTTCCTGCTCTAGGAACATATCATTCTCTATCAATCATTTAAAAATAAATATGTTTCATTCCTTCTAGTGTTCCAAAGATATTGGAGGTTTCGCCGTGATGTTTTTCATTGTATTCTTTGCCTTCGCTCAACTAGGTTATCTGCTGTTTGGAAGCATTGTAAAGGAGTTCAGCACTTTTGGAACAGCCGTGTAAGATATTACTTAGCCATTTCTATTAGAAATTAGTAATTCATATTTTCCAATGTGACTTTAGATTAATGTACAATTAAAAAGGAACTTAGCAGTTTATTCGTTACTTTAATTAATTGTTATTAATATTTCATTTACAGTTTCACTTTACTCCGTCTTATACTTGGAGATTTTGACTTCGAAGCTCTGGAGAACGCCAACCGAGTTTTGGGTCCAATCTATTTCCTGTCTTACATATTCTTTGTCTTCTTCGTCCTGATGGTAATTTTCGTTGAACTATTACTCAAAATAATCAATTATATTGTGATAAATTCAATTTAAAAATATCTAGACAGAACTAGTAGGATATTGACTAGTGCATTAATTAGTAACATACTGCTGACCATAGGAACGTTTTATGGCATAGGCCAACTAGGTCACAGCCTCAGTAGGGGGTTTCTTCTCGTTTTCGATTCGGCCTCAGTAAGATCATGATCCGAATAATTTTAATCGTCAAATGTTATTCCTGGGCATATTCTTCGAGAAAAACTGGGAATTTTGAACTGTATTCCAACTGGAAACAGTGGCAAGACTGTATTATTATGTCATGTCCGTCGTCCTTATCAAGGCCTATGTCTACTAACACACACCATCATATAGACGAAAGGCGGCAGTCGGTCACGATAATTTGTGCCTAGGTGTGTGAGATTATGAGTCACGCACATTTATTTGTTATGGGGTTCCATTTGTACAAGTATTCTATATACTGTCTACTTAAAAGGCTCGTAGATGGGGCCTACTTTTGCATTGAGGAACAGGACCTAAGGAAATCTCAAGACGCGACTGACTGGCCATTAAGATTACAACACCAGGAAGGAAAGAAAATAACAAAACTTTACTTGCTGTACATATACAGTACACCAGGAAGAAAATATGATTAAATTTGTCGATAGTTTGGGGATAGGGTTCGAAATTATAAAAAAGACAGCTGTCGTCTGTATTAGCTAAAACGGCTCTAACCCAGTTAAGCATCATGTCGAATTATGCTTGGATGACAGTAACGGTTAAATCTTTCCATGCTGCTTCAAATCTATGTCACATTTCATCATTCGTAATGGCGGGATAGCGGTGGAGGCCTATTTTCTCAGCAAATTATGAACAGATGTTTTCAACGATTAAGAGATCTAGTGAACGTGCTGGCCAGGGTAACAGTTGAACACCTGTGTCAAGATAGGTCTGGAGATGACAGGAACCATGCAGTATTGCGTTTTCTTTTTAAAAGATGATGTTTCCGAGGCCTCGAAGATAGGGCACAGTCACCAACCTTAAGATTTAAGAAATGTAACGCAGGTTGTTCAGACTACCGATGACTCCAACATTAGGTGTTTGTGTCGTGTATCCAATGGTTGCACAGGGCATCATACGTGTAGGGCTCATTTGATGATGCAGAATACAAATACGTCATATATGTCCTTGGGTTTACGGACACAGATATGTCCATCATGATCCTACATGCAGAGCAGGGACTCGTCTAAAAAACATGAAACCACTTAAGTTTTGTTGTTGGGCTCACTACTATTGCCTCACTTCTCTATGCGGGAGTGTCAAAGAAAGCCGCAATAATGGCCATCATGCAGAGAAGTCCGTGCTGTTCTAAACGTCGTTGTAATGTCCATGCGGATACTTGTTGTGCTGCAAACACGTCCACTTCCTGACTCTAGATCCGTGATGCGGCTGTACGATCCTGCAAGGTTGATCTGACAACATGTCTCCCCTCCCTAGCGTTAGTGGTAGGAGGTCGTTGAGATCAAGCAAGACGTTCAGTATGTCTTTCCAGAACCTATCGATTCCATATCCACAATGGCAGTCTCTGAATTTCGACCAGTACGACCATCGGCCATGAGCTTGCAACTATCGAATTTCTTTACATGCTGACAGCCGTCTCTTCTTATACGAGGCATAACACGACCTTCTCACAAGCAATCAGCATTAAAATGCTATACCTGAATGAAAAACTCGCTGCGTAGATTCATTTTTATACAAAGTGTGGGATGCCGTTTTCCCGTCCTATGTTATTCGATTGCGTTTAAATGCTAATCATTTCCATACTTCTAAATAAAAAAAATTCTTCTTCCATAGCATCTTCTTCCTTTCATGCGAATTTGACGTTTGTAACATCCCTCCTTCATACTGTTGCAATTGTAATGGTCAGCAGTATATGTCTTGCCTATTTTTATCATTTTTTTATTTGAAGATTTTTTTTTTCACGATCAAAATCAATGTCGGGAAAATATCATCTGTAATCATATATTTATATATACTCGTATATGTTGAAAACACACATTCTTTTTCTATTTATGCGTTACATATTTATTTAAAGATTGAACCTGCTTTAAACTAAATAATTTTGATGTGAAAATATATATTTTTAAGGAACAGTTCTTATATATATAAAAAAAAAAAAAAATGATAAAATTGAAAAGTAGTTGTAATTTAAGTTAATTTCATTTGCTTTTTCTACATTTGTTTGTTTATTTTGATCTTATATGTAAAAAGACTATTTTTCCTCATAGAACATGTTCTTGGCTATTATAAACGATACTTACGCTGAAGTCAAAGCTGAAATTGCCGAATCCAATAGTGAGTTTGAAATTGCTGACTTCTTCAAGAAGGTAAGTGCATAACTTACATGTATTCTTTTAACTAATACTGAATAAACCTAAATTATTTCCATGTATTTTCTTTGTTATCAACCTCATGAAAGCTATAAACTTGCCCAATGTTTGTATTTGTTGGAGATTGCTCATATAGTTATTAGGTAATCAGTATGTAAATATAAGAATTCTTGATAGTTCATTTCTAAAAAAGATATATATAGAAAATAATCAAATTAAAATAATATTTTAATAGTTTTTGAGTCTGTGTGCTATATTTTTATATTACTGTGTCATTGTTGAATTACTTGCTGAATATATATATAATATAATAAATTGTTACAATTCCTACGTAATGCTGAATAATGTGTAAGAATATAACAAGACGGTTGCATCGAACTGGAGTGAAATAAGAAAAAAAGATATATAGTTTAAAATTTTTTGAAGAAGCTAAAACTAATTACTAAAAATATACAACCCCATTATTCTATAATATAAAAAAGTAAGCTAGAAATATGTAAAAAAGTTAAAAGCACTAAAATCTATTGGGTTGTTCGGAAAGTAATTTCGTTTTTTCCGACAGAGGATTTAATTGTAATTTTTTGCACCCAATTTCACATTTAAGCCGTATAATTTTTATTTGCTTTGAGAGCTCATATAGCAAGGCTTGTGTGTGAAAAATTCCAATTAATTCTACGCAGTAGTTTTTGGTTGTTGCCCTTTTAAATATGGAGAGCGATAAGCAGCATTTTCGACATATCTTACTGTTTTACTACAGAAAGGGTAAAAATGCTGTTCAAGCCTGAAAGAAATTGACCGATGTGTATGGAGAAGGTGTATTGACAGTACGCCAGTGCCAGAACTGGTTCGCTAAATTTCGATCCGGCAATTTTGATGTCGAAGATGTGCCACGTTCGGGAAGGCCGGTTGAAGCTGATAAAGACGCGATAAAGGCATTAGTTGATGCGAACCGGCGAATAACAACACGTGAGATCGGATTGAGGTTAAATTTATCAAATTCAACAGTTTATGGCCACTTGAAAGGCCTGGGATTACCCTCGAAGCTCGATGTATGGGTTCCCCATGTTCTCACAGAGAGAAATCTGTGCCACCGAATTGACGTCTGCGATTCGCTTCTCAAACGTCACGAAAATTATCCGTTTTTGAAGCGCATCATCACTGGGGACAAAAACTGGGTTGTATACAACGTCAAACGCAAGAGGTCATGGAGCAAAAAAGATGAACCGGCTCAAACCTTTTCCAAAGCCGATATTCACCAAAAAAAAGGTGATGATGGTGGGATTTTAAAGGAATCGTTTTTTTTTAGCTTCTACCGGATAACACAACGATTAATTCGGAACTCTACTGTCATCAGCTGGACAAACTGAAGGATGCACTTCAACAGAAAAGGTCAAAACTAATCAACAGGAAAGGTGTAGTGTTTCACCAAGACAACGCGAGACCTCAAACAAGTTTGGTCACTCGCCAAAAGCTTTTACAGCTTGAATGGGATACAATGCCACGCCCACCATATTCTCCAGACTTGGCACCATCGGATTATTATTTGTTCCGGTCACTCCAAAATTTTTTAGACGGTAAAACCTTCACCTCAAATGAGGAGGTCAAAAACCACCTCGATCAGTTTTTTGCCCGCAAAGACCAAAACTTTTATGAGCGTGGAATTATGCTACAACCAGAAAGATGGCAAAAGGTGTTGAACCAGAACGGCCAATATATAATTTAATAAAGTATTTGTTTATTATACGAAAACTGTCTTTCATTTCCACAAAAAAAAACGAAATTACTTTCCGAACAACCCAATATTTGAAAAAATGTAATCGCTGCTAACCAAAAACAGTGAAAAGTATTATTACAACCTGATTATAAACATAAAAAAAAATGGAAATTATAAGAAAGCATTTAAAGATATAATTTTTCATAAATATACTAGAAAAAAAAAGCAACAGTACATTGTACTTAACAAATATGAATAGAATATTCAGGAGTAAGTTATTTAATAGAATTGTTTGAAGCTATTGAGGCGGAGGCTAAAACAGTGGCTTTATTTATCAACCAATGGCTCTAATTAAGATGAAACTAAATATATAACTACTGTTAGAAATACTTACAATCCCTATACATTTTTTAAATGGGAATTGTGAATTTGAAAATTGGCAATAGAATTTATTTATCTAGGATCAATGTTTCATAAAAACAATAATATTTTACAATAATTTTTTTCTGAATTGAAGCATTTACTTATATCCGGGATTTTATCTAGACAGACAAAGCTTTTGCTCTACAAGACCCAAGATTTATGTTTCGGATACCTAGACTATAACTAAGAAAGAGGAAGGGGTTTGGGGTGTGTTTGAACGTAAACTTTTGAGAAGTGTTTTTGGGAGAATTCAGGAAATTGGTATCTGGCGTAGAAGACGCAATACCGAATTATACCAAATGTTTATAGAGCCAGATGTAGTTCAGTTCATTAAAATTAGCCGCTTCAATTCGACTGGGCATGTTATCCGTATGAACGACAGTAATGTTCTAAATGAAATATTTTATAGGCAAGACTATTAAACACTTGAAAGAAGGCCTAGACTTCAATGGATAGATGCAGTAAAAGATTGTTTGGTCCTTAAAACTAAGAACTGGAGGAGTTAACCTGCCAGAGTAGAGGTGGCTGGAAACGTCAGATTCAGAAGGTCTTGGTCCTTCCTGGGTAGTCGTACCAAAGTTGATGAAGATGGAAAAAAAAAAAAAAATATTAAAAAATATCAGAAGAAGAAATGTGTGAACAAAGAGGAAATTCATAAAAATTAATAAAAAAAAACAACTCTCTCTCTCATAACTTTGGAAACATATTTAGCAATTGGTACAAGTCGCCATCTATATTAAAGTAGAGAAACTAATGTAAATTAATAGATATAACTGAAGAAAAACTTATTAACACAAACCAATAACAACAAACTTTTTGAAAATAATAAGCAAGAAAATAGGATAGTTGTGTGTCTAGCAGTACTTTATAATGTTTTTTTAATATTTTTAATTTTATTATTGTTTTGATTAAAGCGTTATGCAAAGAAATTAAGAAAAATATTCCTTTAAATTAGGGGTCTTCAATCCATGGCCCGCTGATGGCATTTTAGTGGTTCCTTATTTGATTTTGAGGCTATTAAAATAATATATATATATTGCCTTGTCTGCTTTTTGTCGTAAAAAACACGATTTTTTTCTGTTATTCTTGATGTTTAAGACATTTCACTGATGTGTTTGATATCCATTTCAGATAAAATTTTCTGAAAATGACGGAATTTTTCAAAAATTTCACAGTATTTTAAATAGTTTTAAATATAAATAATCTGACTATGCATAAAATCTCAGAAATTTTCGGAAAAAAGGTGGATTTTTATCTTTAACTTGTGATAAGCAATTTTTTTTATATATTATTATAGTTAATTTATATATATTTTAAGAACTAAATTAATTAGAGTGTATAACTGGGAACTGTTCACTATTTAAATCATTTTACCATAATTTTCTATTACAAACTTTATAATATCGTTAAAATCTATTGAGTTGATCCTCATACTATGTATAGAATAAATATTTTTATCTCTGAAATGATTAATTAAATCTGTTCTGTCTTTATTACTAGTTTTTTCATTGGGGATAGTAAAATTTTATAAAATAGATTGTGAGGACATGCCAGAAGTAGTAATTTAAGTTTTAAAACCATTAGTAGCACAACAAAATATAATAGGATTCTTATGAAATTTGAAAATTAAAAAAAAAAAAAATACACACACATAAAAAATATACATCTTTTCCAAAAAGCAAGAACTGGATACTTTTTAAGAGATGAGTACCAATAAGGGAAGAGTACCAAGACAGTTTGAAGTTCAATTATTTTTAAGTTAACTTTAGTCCAGGGGTCGGCAACCATTTAGCTATGGCGCGCCAGATCTATTTACCAGTATGATTCAGCGTGCCATATAGTAAGATATTTTTGAAACAATTCGATTCCCGCAATAATGCATGCTGAGTTGGAGAATAGAGGTCAATAATATAGAGATATTTACAGTTTTATTATATATATTAATTTTGCCTCATTTAAAGTTATTTCTTAACATAAAAATAAACGGCGTAAAATATAACTATTTCGGCAACATAAATAAAAAAAAATTTTAATTTTACTTATATTATTATTTTTGAATATATTTATTAAAATAAGAAATAGGAAACTTAAAATATAAGTATTTCCCTTTTTATAGTTAAATAAAAATTTTAATACGAACCGAGTGCCTGCACCACTCTACTTCCATATCACTAAATCAGGGGTATAATTTGTAACTTTCAGTTTGGCACGATTCTGAGTATTCAATTGTTAAATATTCCTCATATGAAAAACATTTCTTTGTGGACTTGAAATATTTTTCGTACGAAGAAAGATTTTTTACTTAGATATGTAGAACCAAAAGCGAAAAGCAGAGTACACATACAATTTTTTCTCAGAAAACAATCAAATCTCGCCAGCAATGACATTCAGTAATTTACAAAATAACTGTAAATTTATCTCTACGAGTTATCTTTCAGATTTTTTCGTAATTCCGTAAATGTTCATAATTCTGAAGAGGTTTGTCAAATAAGAGAGGTCAATTACAAATTTATGAACTTCCATCCACTCAAAAATTGACAGATTTGTAGAGTAGTGCAGAGTGCCACTCACAATTGTACCGCGTGCCACATTTGGCACACGTGCCATAGGTTGCCGACCCCTGCTTTAGTGTTATTCATGAAGTACTTAAAACTTAGTTTTTATTGGGTATTTTTGGACCTGTTGTCAATATTGAACTGTGGATTTCGAAAAAGAATAATTTATCTTCAATTTGAAATGCTTTGCTTTTATTTCTGATATTCAAAATGCTTGTCGATAACATAATTTTTTTTTTTTTTTTTTTTTAAGAAATCAAAATTTAAACGAAATACTAAATATTGGAATCTTAACTCTTGTAATTTCAGGGTTACAACAACATTCTGGGTAAGCTTGGCAAACGTGACAAGATCCAAGACATTCAAAATGCCTTGCGTATTGCCGATTTTGATGGAGACAAGAAACTGTCATACCAAGAAGTGCGTCAACAACTGAAGGCGTAAGTATGCTTTGTATATTTATTCTTTGATAATTTCTTATATTCTGATGAAAAATTGAGTATTTTCCTAAAAGAAATAAACGAATTGACTTTTTATAATAGATTAGCTACAGGTACCATATTCGATGTTACTCTCGTTTCTATATTTATGTTATAACAACCTATACTCGAGATTGTTGGTGTTTGGGGATTTGAGTAAAGATCAGCCATAACTAGTTCAAACTCAGATTTACTATCTCACTTACTTAAAACAAACAACTACCGGTAGGAAATGCACTACGCCACTAATTAGAAGAGCAATTACACGGCTAAAAGATACTTAATATATGAGTATAATCTACTTCGTTTACTCTTGGAATACGTTGGACTTCTGCGGTATAATCCACCGTAATTCTCTTATTTGTTGTACGACCTCCAGTCATAATCATTAAACTCAATCTTATAACTTATTCACCAATTAATAACAATTGACCATCCAGAGACTACTCGTCGACTAACTTCACGTACCTAAATATCCACGCTTAAATATAACAACTCATTTGAATAGTTCAAGTCTTCTTTTTCGGGAGAAAGTTTTCAATAGAACTTACAATTAAAAAGAAATGCATTTACCCCAAGAGTATTAGTTGAAGGTTCGCGGATAGACCCGTTACAATGTGTGTGGAATCTCTATGCACACAAGAATAATTAAAGAAAATTTTGTAAAATTGTTGTAATGTTGCATTGTTTTTTACTTTGTGCAGGAGAAATCTTTCTGAAATGGAAATCGAGATGCTGTTTGCCAAATACGACGTGGACGGAAACCGCGAATTGGACGAGAAAGAGATGCAGCAGATGTTCGCCGATTTGGAAGGACAGAAGTTGCAACTGGATGATGAAATCAACAATCAGCAGAGCATGATAGCTTCTGATTCTTCAAGACCACCCACGGCCGCAGTCTACGGACGAGGAAATGGTTCGAATGTACCGGCAGATGAATTCAATGTGTATGTGTTATTTTTCAACTCATATCCATGCTACCGATTTGTCTATTTGGATTGTCAACCAAATTCTTAAACAATCCTGTTTTTTTTAACGAATATAAACAAAAATACATTTTTTTTCAATTCCTACGATTAACTCACACTCTCTATATATTTATATATCGGTGGAATTTTCAATCGTTAATAAAATACATTTTAAAGCGCTCAATTGAGCTGAAATTTTATATACATGATTATTTTGGATGGCAATACAATAACTTAATTATAATTAATAAAAATTAATTATTTAAAGAATTACAAATACAGCCACGTTGGCATCATTTTTGGTGACTTAGCGACCCTTTTGGCGACTTGTGTCAAAACTTGAAAAGGTTTTTTTCTCACGTTTTCAAGCATTCAGTTGAACTGAAATTTTATATACACGATTGTTATGGATGACTATACGATACTTCAATGATAATTAATAAAAATTAATTACCACTTAATGTTGTAATTCTGTCATATGTATTTACATATTTATATAAATTGTAACTATTTAATAAAAAGTAGCTAGAATAAAAATTTTCTTTGTTGATCTAAGTAGGAATCGACTTAATTTTTTTTTTATATTACTTGTATTTGTGCAGTTTTACTCTTTAATAGAGGATGTTAACGCTTATTTAAATAATAAAAATTCTCCAAATCAGTAAAAATATTGCAGTGTGAAATAGAACATGAAAAGAATTCTAAATCTTCATTAGCCCATCGTTGTAAGTCAAAGAATTAATAGCTTGGATAAGAAGATTTACTGAGAAAAATAAATATAGATTAACTATTCCAATCTTTTTTTTAACAATGAGCTATAATTTTAATTTATCATAATTCTAGAAAACCAATTTTATCTTTATTGAACACTGAGTCCTTAACGCACACATTTTTTGAAAAAACCGACAAAAAAAAATCAAAATTTTTATTTTTAGAATTTAATCTACGTTGCAGATGAAAGCCAATCTTGCACGTACATCGACTTTTTATCTTTCTTTTCGAATTGTTGTTTCGAAAAAACATATTTTTATCAGTAACAATATTTATTTATACTTTTTCAACACAGAGAGAGAAGAAATAATAATAATAATAATATTTATTTTGAAAAAAAATATTCAAAATGTTCTTTTGTGTGATATATTTGGAAGCAAGGTGTTGCACATAGCCCAACTTTGCAATTATTGCACATATCACAACGGCGATTTAAGTCGGTCTCTCGAGTGCAGACAGTGCTCGCTTATATTCGAGTGTGGAAATAACAGCAGCAAAGTATAGGATTCCGCTCGAATTATCTCTGGTCTGTTGGGTACGTTCGAATGAACTCGTGCTCCCGTGTTAAGGGGTTAAATATATTTTAATAGTTTATTGGAGAAATTTATACTTTTCCTTAAATATTAAGGGTGATTTATGTTTTATAATTTCCATGGTCACATTTTAGTTATTGTTAAAGAAGAAAAAATAATTAAAAAATGGGAAAATTTGAGTATGTGTGTGAGAGAGAAATTTTTGTACATTTGTTACGCACTTATGAAGAACTGTATGCTACTATAAAGTTATTTTTAAATGAACAAAGGCGAATTATTGATTCGAAAAGAGACTCGGGAGAAATAACGATTTGTAACGTTCTAACTTTATTTTATTTATTTATTTTGAAAAATAAATCGTAACTCTTATATATGCTTGAATTTCTTAATTTGAAGGCTCACTCGTCGAGTGGATCGCATGGAACATTCCATTGGAAGCATAGTATCGAAGATTGATGCTGTTTTGGTCAAGATGGAAGGCATGGAGAAGGCTAAGGTGAAAAGGCGGGAGAATATGAACAAGATCCTCAATTCAATTTCGGAGGTATTTCCTATTTTGGATTTATTGTATTTCTAAATAGATTCATTTTAATCACAATATCTGTAT
Organism: Trichonephila inaurata madagascariensis; assembly: GCA_019973955.1. NCBI lineage: Eukaryota > Metazoa > Arthropoda > Arachnida > Araneae > Nephilidae > Trichonephila > Trichonephila inaurata. The sequence continues at coordinate 38,622 of BMAV01025155.1, read as the reverse complement.
ATATATCTTGTTCAAATTTTCAATCGTTAATAAAAGGCATTTTAAAGCGCTCAGTTGAGCTGAAATTTTATATACACGATTATCTTGGATGACAATGCGGTAATTTAATTATAATTAATAAAAATTGACTAAAACTAATTCAAAGAATTACAAGTACAGCCACGTTGGCATCATTTTTGGCGACTTGTGTCAAAACTTTTTCTCACATTTTAAAGTGCTCATTTGAGCTGAAATTTTCTATACTCTATTTACTTACTCGGGAGAATCAAGCTCACCCAAAGGGTTTCGAGCTGCGTACCGACCCTCCGAGAAGTTACTTCATTTGTGTACTAAACAAAATACATATACAAAATGGTCCCAATGAGGGACCCTCTCCAAAATTCTTGAGAATAGGGGGTGACAATACGATAATTTAATTATAGTTAATTAAAATGAACTGACTTAAACTAATTATTTAAAGAATTACAGATACAGCCACGTTGGTTTTATTTTTAGCGACTTGGGCCAAAACTTTAAAAGATTTTTTTTTCTCACGTTTTAAAACATTCAGTTGAATTGAAATGTTGTATACACGATTGTTTTGGATGACAATACGATATTTTAATTTTATTAATAAAAATTAATTGCCACTTAATATTGTGATTCTGCAATATGTATATACATATTTATATTAATTGTAATTATTTAATGAAAAGTAACTAAAATATAAAACTTTTCTGTGTTAACCTAAGTAGAAATTTACTTAAGTTTTTTTTTTTTTTTTACATTACTTGTTAAATATACAAAGAAATATTGCGAACACTTGGAATAATTTTAATACACAATAATTTTATATCCCTTCTTTTCACAGAGTGAAAATTTAGATGAAAAAGCCAAACGTCAACAAATGGAACAATTAGTGCGGGAAGAGTTGCAACGTTGGGATTCTGATCAGTCTCTCAATATGCGCCGATAAAGGTATTTGGCTTCTTAAGGAATTAAAATATTACAATTTTGAAGTTATTGAAAGAATTGTGAAATTTGATTCAAAATAATGCACTGATGTTGGTTTATTCACTTTATTTTATATCATAACTGTTATATATGAACAAGAGAGTTTTTTTAAATATTGATTTTTTAAGCCTTTTTGACTAGTTCCTCACCGTGTTGTGTATAATTTAATTATTAGTTCATAAATTTGTTTACTTGAAATGTTATTAAATAACAGGTTTCATATAGTTTCTTTTACTATGCTGGCCCAAATTTAAGAAGTACTGCTCTCATGCTTTATTTATTGTTATTATTATTTTATTTTTAAGCAAAAATATGCGTAAAATTCATGGTATGATATTGGAAGATAAGTACCATTAAATATGTTTATACCAGCAAATCTTGACAGTATTTTAGTTTGAAATGAGGAAGCGGGTTATGTGAGCTTTGGAATAGAAGTAAAACATAGAAACCAACAAATTGCAACGGTTTAAATGTCTTAACAACTCATCATATATGTATTTTATATCATCTCTTTTTAAAACACAGGCTCTTTCTTTCTTTTTCTTTTTTGCTATTTAACATCTTTCTGTGTAGATATTCTTGTATGAATTTTAAAAAAAAAAATCCATAGAAAAACATTAAGAAATTAATTTTATTTTGTTTGATGATTTTACATCATTAAATAAAGTATTATTACTTATTATTTATGATGCAATTTCCATGTATTCTGCTGAGCAAATTCCGAGATAAGTTGGAATAAAAAAAAAACCCAAATACATACGGATTGATAGCCTTTTTTTTTATTAAGCCTTTGTTGTTCCATGAATCCTTTTTAAACTGACTATCCCTGTCTTGGACTCCTTTCGTTATGCGAATGAAACACACACTCATATACATACACACACATTACCTACTCGGAGTTAATTACATGGTTGGTATAAAAAAAAGGGGGAGGGAAGAAATTTTACTCGCCATAAAGCGATCCTCAGAGACATACTTTCCACTAATCGTTGTACGACGGCAGTTGTTATTTTCTTTCACTCATTTTGTAGAAAACAGGTCAGGCCAAACTTCTATTGTCGATGGCGAGGGCTCCTTTCATTTGACTCTCCAATTCGTCCCATAGGTGCTTTATATGATTACTATCCGGACTGTGAGTTCAATTGATCAATTCATACAACTTGTTAACAGACTTCTCGTCGTGAAACAACAGCAATCCATCCCATAAAACTACCACAACACAGGAAGGACATGGTTATCCAGAATGTTGCAGCAGACCTCGCCATTGAGCGTGCCAGATATTGTGACCATGGGTTCTTGGCCATATCGAGAAAAATATCTCCACAACATAACACCTCCGTTGAAGTTCATTGTTGGAACATCATATTTCAGCCAGGCGCCGTACCCAGATCCTATTATCCAGTCAGAAAAAGCCAAATCTTGATTTGTCACTGAACTTGTTTCTACTCTTCCACAGTCCATTGTTGCCGAGTATTTTACTACGTTAAGTTAATCTTTTGGTGATCAAAGGCTTATGGGTGGCTGCACGATCATGGTAATCGAGCAGTCGTGCTTTTTTATGGATTTTATGGAAACTGCTGGGGTGTGAATGTAGGCTATCGATGGAATGCGGTTCAGCCATATAGCTTCGGTCTTGAGTGTCCAGTTTCAGGAATTTGGTGAATCGAACCACACTCCAAAAATCGCAGCTCATCTTCCACTTGCGAGTCACATAAGCCACTGTCGATTTCGCGTACTTCATCTCGCCGGCAATGTCACTTATGCTTTGACTATTTTGTTGATAGTTGACGATTACATCTTTTTCGAAATCGGAGAGCCTCTCCCTGTATACGAAGAAATTCTCATCATAAAAGTAATGTTTTTAAAATGTGAATCCCTCTCATAAAAGTAGATTGTGTACGCCTCTAGTTTCTCTATGTTCTGGTAAAATAGTCTGCTAAATATATATATATAGTCGAACCTCCGTGTTACGAACCTCTATATTGCGAACTTTTTCCTGGTCCTGGTCTGGAACATTTCACGACTTTCTTCGTAAAATAATCTCTCTATAGCGAAGTGCATTTTCTATATAACCAACTTTTTCTCTTGTGATTCAATTTTCTTTCTCTCTATTTTTAAAGTATTTCTGGACATTTCAAGTTATTCTCTCTTTTCACACATTTTTATGGTGGTCATAAATCTTGAACTAGTTTTATTAGGTGCATAAATCCCCTAATCAATGGAATTCTTGTCCTTTCACCCAAGAAGTGCAACCTTTAACCCTCTTTGTCCTGTTCAGTAAAAACATCTTCGATATCCCCTTGCACTTTGTCTCATGTCCCCGTTAATGAACACTACTCATGTTCATTGATCAGTCGTACTGGTAACTTCGTTCCTTGTGGTTCGAAAACGTCAAAACTTAAATGCTTGAGCATCAAAGAAAAAAAATTCAATTCTTCAGGAAGTGGATAAAGGTGTCAAGAAACTTGCCTTGCAGTTTTTCTTTCTTTTTTTATTTTTTTGATAAGTGAGATGTATAAAATAAAAATATATATTTATTTACAAAAAGGTGTGAATAATTACTTTATTTTAATACGCATTGCTTATGAGTTTAAAATGCGTTTCATGTTGTTTGTAAAGAAAATTGAAAGATGAACCTCTATATAACGAATTTTCCATATAACGAACTTTTTTTCGGGATTTAGTGACTTCGTTATATAGAGGTCCGACTGTATATATATATACTATTTATTTAAGAAATACTAACCTTCTAATTTAAAAATCTAGAGGTAAATTATAAGTGAAATTTATATATATAGAGTGTTACTAATAACCATCACACTCACAAAAGATTATTTTAACTTAATTGGTATTTTTTCAGTACTAACTATATCTTTGTTCCAGGTCATATTTCCGAACTGTCTTCACATTGCAATATGCATTGAAAGCACAAGTCTCTTCGACAGCACGTAAGAGCACATCCGTCCAAAGCTGCACAAGTCGATGATATGGTGAAAAAGACGAAATGCAAAATACTAGCACTGCACTTACAGTTCTTTCCAATGGTTTCGAAGACTATCAAGCGGCCACTTCGAACAAAAGGAATGAATGTTCAGTTACATTCAGCATATATTTAGACTATTGATTTTCAAACACCTTATATGACGCGCTTAGATTATTTGCAAATAGGTGATGTTTTAAAAATTCAAAGAAAAAAAATATGTGTTTGTTGTTATTAATTAAATGCAGTGTCCTCAAAAGACCTGTTCGAACTGTATCTTTCTCATTGTTAAGCCATTACAAAATGTGATATTTAGACTAGTAATATTTTAGCTATCTTTCCTCCGTGCAATAAATAGATGCAAGAGAGAGGGGAAGTCTTTTTCCTGCACATATGTTTATTTAAAAGTTATATTCAATAGATGTTTTTAAAATTGCTTTATCGAAGCGTGTTTTTCGATTGCATCAAATCGAAAGGAATGTGAATTAATATTTTATCATTCAAAATTAAGTTGATCTACATGATGAAGCATCTAAAAATATCTTTTTTAAAATTAGGGTCTACATCTAAAAATATCTTATAAAATTTGATGTAATCTGAAAAATTAAATTATATCAAAATTAGCACGCGTCAGTTATGATCAATTTCTTAATTCCGTATCCACTAAAGATGGCGAGTATTTAAAATTATATTTACAGCATTTCCTCTTAAATATGTCTTTTACTTTATCAGAAACATATATTCTCCAATTGAACTAATAATATTGCTATTATAAATATAGAATTTTAAAAAATAGCCAAAAGAATTTAGCGTAAAAGACATTAAAAGATACATAAAAAATAAACTTTAAAAATTGTGATTGAAAACAAAACAAAAAAAAAAACAACAACATTATACTTTAAATCTGAAATTCACTTTTTAACATTCTATTCATAATTAATTAAGTAATTTGAGTGCTGTAATTGAAACTATTAGTAATTACATGACTAAGTTATTTTTGTCATATTAACTGTATGTCCCTTCGAAATAAAAATATTTTATTTCTTATGGGACAGATTTTCCCTATATTATTGACGATAAAAAATTATATATATTCCTTTTAATTAGTCTATCTACTTATATTCACTTCCATGATATTAGTTAGTATTCAATAAGCACAGAAAATTGTAAATTCCTAACTTAAAATACACTAGAATTCAATCGTAAGCATTTAAAATAGAATAAATAAAAACACTCTTTGCAATGTTACATGAAACATAAAATATTAATGTAGAAATCAAACAAAAAAAAAAAAAAGAACTTGTTGAGAACTTTTTACTCATAATTATAAGTTTAACTACGAAATTAGAGTTTTCCATTGACTTATTTTATTGTATGAAAGATATTAATGTATGTATATAGTGTACAGATAACTACAGAGCACTTTTACCTGTAGAGTGTTGAAATAAATTGTTTGAACGTGTATGTATTTTTACTGCGTGAATTCCTTTACATGTATTTATTTAAATTCAATATTCAATACTTTTTAACTATACTACTTTAGTATCTATTCTGCTTGGTTTCATGTAACGTATCAACCGTGTAAAAATAGTCGTATGAATTATGAACTCTGTTACACAGTATGTATAACAGATGATGATGAAAAAAAATTTTTTTTTCCGGTTACCATTCAAAGGAGTCAAACTTGATCGTTGTAAAGAAAAATTGGAATTTTTAGCAATTTCTTTGCAATGTTTTCTTTATTTTTCTTAGTTGTTTGCGTGTTTACACCACACATTCAATGGATGCACAGATTAATTTGAAAATAAAACCTCTAACCCAGAGGTTCCCAAACTTTTTTGCCTCATAGACCCATTGACAAGTTTTTCCGTTCGGGGTAGACCCCTGCTTACCTAATATTAAATTTTTGCAAATTCATCAACTTAAAAGGGTTTTTGACAGCAGATATAGAGCTGCATTCTTAAAAATATTTAAATTTTTAACTGCAATGTGAAGTATAGTGTTTAAAAATTAAGTTAACACATGTTAATAAATAAAATTAAAATTTAATTAATTCACATGTGTTTCCTTAATTTTTAAACACTATTTTATGCATTAGTTAATTTAAAATTTAATTAATGCATAAAATAACTGTTAAAATAACTGAGCAGCTAATAAATGCTTTTAGTGGGAGGGATGAACTTGGGGATGCAATAACAAATTTTCAACATTTAGCATCAATCTTGTCAGGTTTAACCCTAAATATCTCCTTGGTTTATAGTATCCAGTCTTTTCTTCTTCTTTTTTTGTTTGTTTTTGTTTTGGAGAATGGCAAGGACAATGAAAAACTCCTTCTCAATCGGAAAAAAAATTAAAAACTTTCTCAAGATATTCCATAATGGGGAATAAATAACAGGTGTATCTTTTTAAAGCCAAAATTATTGACATCCGTTTATAAACTTAACTTTGAGATCTTAGTTAGTGCCTATTCCTAGTGTCTAGTTCTTGTAATCTGACTTTTTTTTTTCAAAGTGACCATATGAATTCATTACCTATTGTGGTATTACGATAGTCAAAACATTTTCAAAGCTAGTTTGAAAATCCAAAAAAAGGGCGTTCAAATGTTGAATGTAGGTCGCCTTTTTCCTGGCAGATTGTCCGTGACAATTGTGAAACTGGGAAAATTTGAGATGTCCAAAATTATACTCTTTTAGCTTAATTCTGGCACACACATGAAAGGCTGAAATGTGGTCCTTGTTTTTAAAAAAGTTATGCTGTCACCTTGAAACTGCAAATTAACCTCATTAAATTTAGTAAATAAATCTATTAAATAGGTAAGTCTGGTTTCCACTTGATTAAATTTCCTTTTAAAATTAAAATCACAATCAGGTTTAATGAGAGCCACTATCGTAGACCCCCATTTACACCTCATGGACCCCCAAATTATTTTTTTGCTGGCGTGGACCCCTTGGAGGTCGTCGTAAACCCCTGAGGGTCTATATAGACCACTTTGGGAAACACTGCTCTAATCGGCAGACAGTTAAAATGATTACATATAAAAGTGTCTCATTTTGAACAAAGAATTGGGCACCGTAGGGTAGCTATTACACTGTGCAATTAACCAACGACTGCGAGAGTGACAGAGAACTCCTGACGCTTATAGTCCAATTTTTTCTCAGAAGGGGAGAAGCTTTCTAACCCTTGCTGATTATGAATGTACATTCAGTTTTTTGGGTGTAATAAATATAAAAAGGAACAAAAAATCCATCATTCTTTTTCATCAGACCACCTCTAGACAAAATTTGGAATGCCAAGCCTTCGTGTGCGACGTTTATCAACAGAAAACCAATCAACAGATCAATGGATATTATCATTTGCAAGCTCTAACATTTCGTATAGAATTTTCCCATTCTAAATGTTATCTATGTTTTACTTCAAACGATCTTTCTGACAATCTGCTTTGAATAGAATTTGTTTACACTCTTTTTTTATAAATCTCTTTCATAAAGCTCTGTATTTTCTGATGAAAAATGCTCCAGTGAATCCTCAAACATAATGGATTTGACGGATCAATATAATTTTTATTGTATTATAAATATAATTAGACTAAGGATTATAGAAAAATCTTTAATACTAATGAGGTATAGGCTGTTTATTTCTTGTCTTTTGAAAAATTTTTTAACTCGAATATAAATGCAAACAAGTATATTTTAATAAATTCTTTGCTATCTTTATTAGCTCGAGTTTCAATTTTTGCAATTGCAGGAAATTTAGAAACATTTCCTACAAAAAATTCTCCTTAATGTGCTTAACATAAGCAAAAATAAATAAATAAATAATGTTATAAAAATTATGCAAGAGATTAAGCATATCCTAAAATGTTTATGAAAGAAGCAACAGCAAAACTGAAACATTCTATAGAAGTTTTTGCTTTAAACTTTTATTTAATTTGAACTTTATATGTTTATATATATTCAAAGAATTCTGCGGATATCCACGTTTAAAAAATGAAAAAGAAAGTTGGTACAGTTGACACTAAATGTGAAATAAGAAAATGAGTTTTATATAGATACTAGCTAGTATACTCGTTCTTCGCAAGGGTGAATTGAAAAATTAAACAATACAGATTAAAGGATAAGAAAGTTTTTAATGAGTTAATTTTTCATCAACTGCAAATTAAACGAAAAGAAAAGCCTTTTGAATACCTCACCTAACCAAAAAAAAAAAAAAAAAAACATATTTGTTAAATTTTAAGTTTGTAGATCTAATAGCTTATAAAAAGGATTTTTTTTTTATTATTACTTATAACGGCGGCCAGTTTTCTCTTGTGGGTCGATTTTTGAAAAACCTTCCTTAGCTGGTCTCTGCTCAGCAAAAGTAACACATTGCTACACATTTTGTGCTATGAGCTCTTAAAATAGTGTAAGTAATCTATATAAGGATGTGCAATACGTTAATATTACATTCTGTTGTATTTATTTTATGTTAAAATTGTAATATTCGCAAGAAAGGCAGTTTTTCATTAACACCCTTTTATAAGTTTCACTTATATGTAACGGAATCTTTGAACTCAATTTTCACCCATTTTAAAAGATCAGATTAATTCAAAATTTTGCTCACTTGTCCAGGACCGATGACAATACAATAATTTAAAATTTTGTTCCATTGTCCTGATCAGGATTATCAGGACTAACGATTTCTCCCATTTTCAGATCTCATTCCACATCTGGCGACTAAAGGATTAAGTTACAATTTAGTTCGATGAACTATAAAAGGGTGTTTTTTAGTTTTTTAAAACTGTAATTTATATTATAATTGCGATTCACTGGAAACATATCGAAATGTTGGCAAGTTGGTATCATTTTTTGGCGACCTTGTTTTCAGCTTGGCGATTGATTGAACTGTGCAGAAGTTGATATGCTCTAGCGGTGGGGAACTCTCAGACAAAGAGGAGAGCACAAAAACCTTCTCCACAAAAAAATACATATACATGCCAATTTTCATAGTGATCGGTTGAACGGTGTTGGAGTGAAGCGAGGTCATTTTTACAAACATCCATTTATATATATATATATATAACTGAAGAAATTATTTAACAGTTTTGATTCTTTAATAGATTCCTTCTTTATGTTATATATATTGGTTTGATAAATATTCTTTAATTACATTACTATAAAAAAATGTTTCTACTCGATCCATTATCAATAGCATTAAAAGTTAACTACTTAATAAGTGAGGAACAAGTCAAAATAATAATCCCCCTCACCCTTTTTTTTCTTTTCATTCATAATTTTTAGGATAGCATAGCCAAAGACGTCTTAGGATATGGCCTCGGCCACAATGGAGACCTCGACTCAGCCTTAATAAAATCATGATTCGAATAATTTCAAAGGTTAAAAGTTTTTTCCGGTTGTTTTCTCCGAAAAACTGGAAATTTCGGACGATATATCAACTTGCTACGTGTGATGACTATCATCCATGTATAGGCCTAGGCTTACAACTATACACCATCGTTGCCCGTTCAGTCAAAAGGCGGCAGTCGATCGAGCTGGTATGTGCGATTATAAGTCATGCACATTTATTTGTTTCGGGTTATTATTTGCACTAGTATTTTACAGCGTATGTTATGTACTGTCTACTTTTAAGGGCCATAGGGGAGGCCTACATTTGCGTAGGGACCCAAGACCTACTTTTGGATAGGGACCCAGGGCCTGAAGAAGTCATGAGACGTCCTTGAGCAGAGCATTGTCCAGTCGAGGTGAGCCTTTAGGTTAACACCTCCATCATCTGCTTTATTTTAGAAAATCTTTTGCCTAATTGATTGATCGTTTCTTGTTGCCGTACTTCTGGTGTGAACTTTTTGCTGCTTTCTTGATAAGCTCAAGTTAAAACAGAATATCCCTAGGCCAAAAATTTCAAAAAGAAAATCGACTTAGCAAACTACCTCACATGCCCCCAAACAAATAGACAAGCAGCTAAAACTCAGACCCCAATCCCGGTTCCAACTGCAGCCCAAACCAGTACCTTTCAACGTTAGTGCCGTTTTTAACCTCCCCTGCACCCTGGGAAATTCAAATTGTTACGTCCCCTTCACTTTTTCCAGAGTTTTTTTTTTTTTTTTTTTTTTTTTTTTTTTTTTTTTTTTTTTTTTTGATCTTTTTTTTTTTTTTTTTTTTGTTTTTGTTTGGATAGTCTTTTCACTATCCACCACCTACGGACCAGCCGTATTATGGACTGACAGTCGTAAGGAAAGAATAATGGTATGATTTGGTCACTCTTGTTTTTTTCTTACTTTACGCGGCATCACGGACCACTCATCCTTTTGTAAATTAGTACAGTAAAATAATGAAATCGTTTGCAATTACAGTATAGAGTATACATTATTGTATGAACTGTTTTCATCTTGTTAATTATCATCTTTTTCATCGCTTTCCTGTCTTTTACTTTTAGACATCCATATTCTTTGTTAAGTCACTGTCACTGTACTTGTACAACGAAGGTTTTCTTCGAAAAATGAACGATTTTTTCTAGAAGATCATCAATAACATCATTGTAACCAATTTCATTGGAATATCATTTTGAGTGCATTGCAGCATCAAAACTGTCACTTTTAAAACTGTTTCATTTTTCCTTTTCTATAGTAGATCTCATTTCAGTCTTCGCTCTCTTGAGGGCAGAAATGCTTCTCTCACGATTCGCTGGGCGGGCGTACGTTCCGCTGTAATTTTAATTTTTTTCTCTTTTTTCGCCCTTAAATCTTTTGCACCTAAAGCACGTTCCTAGTGTGCCTAAGCGGAAAAGTGGCCCTGTCCACCCTCAACTTCCAGGAGCAGCGTGCCAAGAATGTCGCATCATGCCAACAAGCATTAGCACATTCAGTTTCGTTGCCCAACCGATATAGTGGTTAGCGACGTTGACCGCAGTGCCGTAGGGACTGGGTTCGAATCCCGGAGAAGACATGGATGCTTGTAAATGTATAGTGCCTTTGCGGCAGGGGGATACTCTAAATAGCCGTCGAGCCGCAAGTCCTCTCGTGTGGTTGGTGGAAGGGGAAGAGAGAAACCCTTGGCCACCCCAGGGCTTATTCCCTCTAAATTGAGGGGGAACTGAGCAAAAAATTATACTGTCACCTGCATGGTGCTGAAAGATAAGGCTAACGACAGGTGTAAAAATTCTAGTCCTTAGCCGCGATGAATTTCGTGGGCCTCGATCTGACTTCGTCAGGCAGATGGCATTAGCCACAACAACAATAACAACACATTTAGTTTCTGTAATAGAACTGGTATTACTACTCATGCTCCACCGGAACTCTTAAAAGGCTCGACTACGAAGTACATAGACATCTAAAGAATACCTTGAACATTGTTGTGGTAAAGGGAATTCATAACATCACAACTTCCTTCATATTTAAATTATTCAATGATCACAACCCGGCTAATTTTGTGAAGAGTTCAGATAATTTTACCTCACTTGCCCTCAATACTTATTTTTTTTTTTTTAAACTGAAATGAATTCCGGACCTTTTTCGTCAACGGAAATTTTTTATCACCAACATTAATGACATTGACAATGCAATTCAAAATTTCAATAATAGTTTTGATACATAGCACCAATTAGTACTTTTAAAGTTATTAATAGATCCATTTTTATTATTCCCCGTCACATCAGAAAAAAAAAAAAATTAAAAATAAAATTCGAAAAGAATGGCCTTTGTTTAAATATCCAATACTCAACTCGAACTTTCATTCTAGACTTCAATTGAACATATAAAACCCACCTTAAGAACCTGAAAGAATATCATATCAATATCAATATCATTGGGGGAAAATTTCACAAAGCTTGGTGAAATGCTATGATTTATAACTAAATCTATCAGAAGAATTGCGAGTTCCTCATTTTTCGTTTTAAGATCTGTCTCATCTACAACCAGTTTAAAAACAGAATCAAAAATACCAAACGTAGAAAAACTTCATGAGAAATTTCATTCTACAATAGCAATCCGCGAAAACCTCACCCTTAACTCTGGGATTCTCAAGATTATAACTCTGCATTTCTTTTTGTGCGAAAGCTTTGTTAGAACTCGCTCTTCCTTTTTCCCAATGACCCTTCCACTACTAGGCCCTTTCAAGTAGTCAATAATTTCTTGGTACGTTCGGAATGACGTTATACACAACGACCTACATAAAGAGCCGATTTCTAATTACATCACTAAACTCTCTAGAAATGTTTTTAAATCTATAGAATCTCATGACAATCCAATTATAAAAGCACAAACATTGTTTACTTATCCTCATCCTAAAATTAAATATGCATACTCTTCAACGAAGTGGAGAAAACCGCTTCGCCCCCCTTAACACAACAATTCCACTCTTTTCACACTCTTAACAACACAAGCAGTCTCGTTACAATGCATCATTCCATTTGGGTTCATTTGGTGAACTGTCACCGTCTTGATTAACTGCCTCGGCCGTCCCGTTTTCCTTCCTGCGTTTCTCCCCCTCCGCCCCGCCGGCGTTCTGCTTCGTTGGAACGTTGTGCTCGGGGGCACGTTCATCCCTCACCATTCGGGTGAGCTTTCTGTATTTGACATCCTTCAGTCATATAGTTTTTCTTTTCCTCCCATCCTTCTGGGAATAGGCGCCTTTGGCGCCGGCGCCCGCGACCATCTAATTTTAGAAAAAAAATTGTCAATAATTCAGAATGGAATTCGGAAGACACATCGAGGAGGGGAAGGAACTCATTCTTTGTGTTGTATCCCCTTGCTATCAGGCCGAAATCAGGGTTTGGCTGCACATTCTTTTACTGCTGAGTGCTGTGTCCACATCCCTGTTTAGCTAAAATAAATTATAGTTTAAAAAAACACGCTTTTATAGTGAATCTAACTAAAAAGTAAAAAAATAATTCTTAATACAAGAATAAAATGATTAACGAGAAAATTAATGTCATTGGGATAAAAGCGTGGGGCGCTCTATATTAATTTTGTTATAATTTCTTACTAGTTCTATTCCGAAATGCTGAGTTAGTGTAAAGATGTAGTACAAAGCACCCCACGCTTTTACCATAATAACATTCATTTTCTCGTTAATCATTTTATTCTTGTATTAAGAATTATTTTTTTACTTTTTAGTTCGATTCACTATAAAAGCGTGTTTTTCAGTTTTTTTTAAAACTATAATTTATTTTTCGTTTTTTTGTTCGATCTACAATAAAAGCTTGTTTTTTTAGTTTTTAAAACTATTATTTATTATTTATTGAATTTATCCTTGAGTTTGATATTTGGGGCCGAAATTATGTGGCTGCTGGAATTAGTCTTGCTCTTCAATGGATATTAATTAACGGGTCTGAAAGGTACTTATTCTCTCCGCCTCGAATAAGTCCCATATCGTTATATTTCAAAGATTCCGTCTCTATGGATACAGGTCTAACTAATAAAAGTGTGTTAAGAAGAAATATTATAAATGTCAATCGTATAATCACCTTTTAAACGTATTGTTATAATGTTAATTCGCGTATCATCACTTCTAAGCATATCACTTTATCAAAATAAAAAATATTTAGCGTTTAGAGCATAAATTTATCGCCTTTTAAACATATTGCTATTAATTCATAGCATCACTTCTAAACTAATTGCTTTATAAAAATAAAAAATATTTAGCAGTTAGAACATAAATTATTTTTATTCACATGCACGAGCCCTTTTTTTTTTATTTCCATTTTCAGAAAAACTAGACTTATATCATGGTAAGAAAGAACATAAAGAGCACTTTTTTTGGTTTATTTGTATTAACCACAAGCCTATTTGTGGTTTTAGGGTTGCACCTTAATCTTTTAGTCGATAAATCTAGAATTAGTCGCCAAATCTGGAAATAGCATATGGAATTAATCGTCAAATCTGAAAATGGTTTATGTAATTAGTCGCCATATCTGGAAATTATATAATGAATTAGTCGCCAAATCTGGAAATTATATAATGAATTAGTCGCTAAATCTAGAAATCCTTAAAATCCTTATTTGTGATGATCCTGATCAGGACAATGAGACAAAATTATGAAATAATTGTATTGTCATCAGTCTTTGACAAGTGTGCAAAATTTCGAATTCATCTGACCTTTTAAAGTCGGTAAAATTCGAGTTCAAAGATTCCATTATATACAAGTGAAACTTTAAAAGCGTGTTAAAAACGGTTTGGTAGTCGAAAATCGAGAATTTTTTAATTAAAGACGATCTCGTTTTGCAAAGACCTAAATGCGACCTTGATTGAACTGATTTATTTTACAAGTATTGATGTCAGTGGCGTAGCTAAATGTCCAAAGTCCCTGATGCAAAAGAAAAAAAATGAGGGCCCTATCTTGGTTGGAGTTTATCAAGTAACAAGATATGAATATTTTAAATATACAAAGCTAATTTAACATCAGCTCTTTATCGTGTTCTGCAGAACATAGGAAAGCAAAGCTACATACTACCTACATGTATGTGAATGACTTTTCTTGTGTGAGTTTTAGTGATCATCCAGATTCGATTTGACACCACGACAGATCTCTTCCAGAATAGCTGTGAAGAGATCAGGAACTGCCGGAACGAGTGAGTGAGTAACATCGCACTATTCAGCTTCTCGAGGGCTCCTGGCGAAGGACCTCGTAATTTTGAACCATGGTCAAGTGACGAGGATGACACCTGAGCTGGCACCACCCTCTCCTAACTTCCACACCACAACAACGGGGAAACTTTTGAGCCTCGACATATTCAACTTGCATCTACCCAATCTGTACGGCGGGTCTTCAGCGGTGCTAGGCTCGAGTGAGTGAGTGAATATTAACGTCGCACTGTTCAGCTACACGAGGGCTTTTGGTAACGGACCACGTAATTTTGAACTATGGTCAAGTGACGTGGACGATACCTGAACTGGCACCCTCCCTCTCTTAACTACCACACCACACCAAGGGAAGGACGTTTGAGCTCTCGACAGATTTAACGTGCATCGCTCCTCTGCACGGCGAAATGATATAGATAAAGAATAAATGATTTATTATATGAAGGGGGGAGGGGTGTTAGACTTACCTATAGACAACAAATTAACAATATGGTTTATAATCTTTTCCTAGCTTTAGTTTACGTATAAGTTTCAAAAGCTTCGGTGAAAACTTTGTTTGATATGCGACTTTGTTTTAATTTGATATTAGCGATAAATGAGGAGTCGAGCTTGGGGCCCACACCGTTTCTTAAATATTTTTTTAATTATTTTTGTTTGCTAAATGATATTTTTGCTGCTACAGAAGTGACAGAAATTGTATAGAATAATAACGTTGCTGTAAATACTTCTGTTTGGTCGCAACCTAGCACTCCCTATTTGTTCATTATTTCCTTACATAATTAGTGATCAGTCCATGCTTGGGTTAATGTAGGGAGAACTAGGTGGTAAATATATCAATAAATTGAAGGGAAATGTTAGGGTGAATTATACCAGAATAATTATTTTGGAATTCGTCTACGTGCATAGAAATAAATTATCAATTTTTATTGTATGTATGGCTCACTATTTTAGCGATAATGGCTTACACATGAAAAAAAAATCAATAGTAGCTATTCACACAAATAAAGAGAGATTTAAAACAACCTCTCCCTTCAAAATTTAGTTTTATTCTAAAATAAAAATAAAGATTACACTGATCAAATGAATAAATTAGAAGCGAGTGCCTGGCGTAGACAAAACAAAAACGGAAAGTTTTGCTTCACGCATAAAAAATAGATATACATATGCTGTCACGGGCTTTTTTGCAGCGCACGCCAGAATTGCTTGCAGATGGCAGAATTGTTTCCTACTTACTTGACAATTATCCTTATATTCTGGACACTTCAAGCAATATCTTTATAAATTATAGCCTATGTGTTATTCTGATGTATAAGCTGTATTATTGTAAAGTTTCATTAAAATACATTCAGTTGTTTTTGCGTGAAAGAATAACAAACATCCATACAAACTTTCGTGTTTATAATATTAGTAAGGATTTTAGTTTTCTAATTTATGCAATACAATTCGCATGCGCTAGAGTACTTACTGAAGGTAAAAGAAAGGTGAAACGTAATGTTACGCTACAAAACGTCGTTGGGAATCCCTAGCTATTTATTTATGTACTTGGGATGATCGAACTCCCCCACCAGAGGGTTTAGAGCTACAAAATGGTTCACCGATATAGACAGGAAATGATACAAAAGACATACATGGACCAGAAAATAAATACTTATTTAAAAAAAAAACACATCTGCGAAAGTGCAGTGGAGAGGGCAAACTTACATGTCTATTGCAGACTGCAAAATATTGAAACAGGAAACTAGCTTATGATCCTCAGTTCCTACAGATCATTGGATTACAACCATAGTAAATGACTCAACTAAAATTAAAGTCTGATTGTATAGTGGTAATACAATTTTATTTAGAATAACGGCATACTGAAAACCAACATTCTATAAAACAAAGTAAAAACGGTACTTATCTGAGTGAGAGGAGGACGGAGTTAGGAGACCTGGGAGTGTGAAGTTTTCCGCCCGCGGAGGAGTGGTGCTGGAATTTTTGGGAAAGAGAGCCTGTCGAAATTCGGGTGCCCCATCACGCCGAAATCCTGGAGCTGGACTAGTTACTGTCCTTTGAATTGCATATCTAATTGGAAAATCCCCATCGCGCAATGCTACAAGTCATGAAATTTATGCGTTCACTGAACTCAGAAAAGCGAGGGAATCCCTTGACACTCCCCACCGAAGGAATTTCACCACATCCTGTCAAGGGGGGGGGGACTCGTATAAAAATTGCTAGAAAGTGAGGGACCCTTTCCAACCTCCCATCACTTATTATGAATCATATTGTAGAGTTTGAGCCCAGTACCACTGAAGACGCGCTGTGTAGAGGAATGATGTATGAAAAATCTGTGGAGAGCACAAACGTCCTCCCTTTGGTGTGGTGTGGTAGTTAGGAGGGGGTTCCAGGTCAGGTGTCGTCCTCGTCACTTGACTATGTTTCAAAATTACGAGGTCCGTCGCCAAAAGCCCTCGTGTAGCTTAACAGTGCGACGTGAAAATTCACTCACTCATGAATCATATTGTTGATAAAAATAGAATATAACCAGAAAGGAATTGCTTCCTGTGAAGATTTTTTTCTCGGAACTTGGATTTTATTTTCAAGTAACAGTTTACAGAAAAATGAAAAAAATTGAAAGTAATGTAAACTTTTCAATAAGTAACGTACGCAATTCTATACAAATAATGGGAAGAATTTAAAAGAATTCCCTACAAGTTCTGATTTACTTTTAACTGAGTTGCCATGATATTGTGTTGCAACCTTTTATATTTATACTAGCGGTCCCGACAGACGTTGTCCTGTACACACGTCTTAAATCCGAAAATTACAAACTTTTTGAATAAGTTATAACAATCTGCAAAGTTTTGATGAAATTTTTTTATAAAGAAAGTTATTACAATACACCTGATACCATCACATATACAGTTACCACAATTCCACCTATCGATTGCGTGTGAGTATGTATTTATTACGAACCAAGTTGAATATAGAAGCTATTCAGAATAGAAACTTTGATTAAAGGGTAAAAAGGATAAAACTCGAGCTGTTTTTATAACAGGTATATTTTTTTAATGCACAAAAAAATTTATCGTAATGCCAATAAATGTCCAATGTTTTTGGTTAATCCTTGAGGGGTATAAACAAACAAATGCGATGGTTTGCCAAATCTCGGACATGAAACATTTTCTATATCTAAGCCACAAATTGTCGTTGTTTGACCTTGTGACTTATTAATGGTTCTAGCAAATGCCAAGCGAATTGGAAATTGCAAACATTTGAATGGGTAGGTGAGTCTGAAAGAATCATTGGGGGATCTGTGGTAGAAGTACAACTTCAACTTGAAGTTTGCCGCTCAAAATAATTGCCTCAAAAATATTGCCCATGATTTTTTTATGAACAATCGCGTGCCCTTACGTAATTTTGGCGCATTTTTAACTAATTGCGATATCGGACCGAATTGTGAATCTAAATTATTCTCGAATCCACTTGAATCCACACAAAAAATATCCAAATCGGTCCAGCTGCTTAGGAGGAGTTCAGTCACACACACACGTACACACGCACAGAAGAATTATTGTATAAATAAAAAGATATATGCCGTATCGTGGCGAAATGAATAATCTTTCCGATTCTGTAATTATTTTTTGTCTGATTTTGATAGAAAAATTAGATTACAATTTTAAAAACGGCGAAAATATCGGAAAATTCTCCCCTCTTATTTCTTTTTTTTTCTTGCCACGCATTAGAAGAATAAACAGCACACAAGGATAAAACAACTATGCGTTTTAAGGTTTTTAATTAATATGTTTTTAACTAATTGCGATACCGGACCGAATTGTGAATCTAAGCCATTCTCGAATCCGCTGGAACAGACACAAAAAATTTCTTTAAAACCGGTCCAGCCGCTTAGGAGGAGTTTAGTCACATACACACGCACAGAAGATTTTTTATATATAAAGAATTATATGTGGGAGAAATTATTGCAAGTTCGGATTGCTTGGTGGTCAGGATCTGAGGGCCCCCCTGAGCGTGAGGACCCCAGTGCACGGCACCGCCTAAACTTTCTTGTCTCATAGACCCCTTGCCATGTTTTTCGGTTTCGGATAGACCCCTGCTTAGCTAATATTGAATTTTTGCAAATTTATCAACTTAAATATCTTTTTGTCAGTGTGTACTACAACTTATTTTGAAAGAAATTTCTAACTGTAGGGAAGTATAGAATTTATAACTTATAAGAAGCACATGGTACTGAATTAAATTAATACATAAAATAACTGAATAACAAACAAATGCTCGATGAATCGGGGGCTTCAATAACAAGTTTTCAACATTTAATATCATCTATATAGTCGTGTATAACTCTAACCCTCCTAATAAGTGTCCAGTTTTTTTCCCCCGCTTTTTTTTTTTTTTTTTTGGTAGACAAAACCACGGTAAAACCCCGCCCAGAGGAAAAAAAAATTAAAAAATTTCTCACAATATTCCATAATTCACGACAAATAACTGCTACGTGTTTTTAAAGTCAATGTTGTTGACATACGTTTCTAAACTTTATTTTAAGATCTTCGTTAGGGCTTATTCTGATCAGTTCCTATTGTATTACAGCATTTTTTTTCAATGCTACTATATAAATATTGTCTATTACTATAGAAAAAGCTATCTCAAACCTAGTTTCAAAATCTGAGTAAAGGGCATTTAAATGTTGAACGTAGGTTAAATTGTTTTGACAGATTGTCTGTGACAAATCGAGAAAATTCTCGACGGCCAATATTATACTTCCTTAGCTTAATTCTGGAAAGAAATGCTAAAATGGTACTTGTCTTAATAAAATATATGCTGTCACCTAGTAAGAGACCGATACTTGGAAAGAGATCTCCATCCCAGCCTCTCACGTACCGGTAACGATCCTAACAACGGCCGCTCCCAGAGCGCAACGACAAGCGCCGTAAACAGAAGGATCCCAGAAAGAAAGCCACCGGCACCTAGGATCCCCCACCTGAAATACCTGATCTTGACAGATGCCGTCAGCACAAAGAACTCAAAAAAGATATCCATATGATGTGCGGCCGCCTTATCTTTCTAGAACACTGCATCCGCAGTGAAAAAGAATTTCCAGATCTTACCGATGATCCCACTCTTGCTGGCTACCAGAAGGAGCAAAAACTGGGTGAGTTAGTTTTGTTTCTTCCTTGCCCTGTACTGGATTACTCCGATAACGTAACTACTACTAGCAATTTAAATGACCCTTCAAAAAATAATGCAAAGAAACACGCTCGTAAAGCGAGCCAGGAAAATAAGAAATTAATTAAACCACCATCAAATCCTAACGATGGTTTCACCTCCCCCAAGAAATTTGCCAAGAAAATAAAATTAACTGACTCCATCGCCGAGCCTAGTCAGCCCATCACTTTAGAAAATAAATTTAGCAACCTCGCTGGAGAGGAAACTAAAATTAATGATCAGAACGAGCAGCGGTTCCAGTTGCCACCCACTCCAAAAATGCCCCCAACCATGTTCAGACATAAAAAAGAAAATCATAAGGCTATAGTAAAAGATCTGAATAAGGACTTCTCTCTCCCGAATTGCAACATAAAGTTGGGGGGG
>BMAV01025152.1:135471-176702 GCA_019973955.1 Trichonephila inaurata madagascariensis | reverse complement strand
ATATATATATATATATATATATATATATATATATATATAAACCTTTATTATTCATATAAAATTTATAGAAAATAAAAGGAAATCTCAAGCATACACAATGCTATTTAAATAAATTATAATATTATTATTTTATGAAACACGTGGAGCCATCTTTTGATTAAATACATAACTAATATTAATAATTAAAAAAATAATAATAGATAAATAAACTGACTTTATTATTACATATTGTCATTTCACTGAGAACTACTGGAAATATAATTGTAAAGAAAGTTAGTAGGATATCTCTCCATGTTCAATACATTGATTAATAAGTTTATTAAAATTTAAATATATATTCGATTTATCACTAACTGATACATTATTATGATGAATATAGCTAAAAAATAATATTTCTGTATACAGAGATTATTAGAATTCCAGTATTACACTTTAAGAATGTTAAAGTTAAAAGTATTTTCAATATAAATGTTACTATATAACATATAATCCTTAATATGCAATGATAATATATATATATATCGTTATCCGCACAATCGTGCGGGTTGGGCGTTTCTTGAGTCACTGCAGCTGTAAAGGTAAGTACTTACCATGCGAATTTTCTTTTCTGTTTCTATAACTTTGATGAAAGCTTACATAAAAATGAAATATATAGTTATATATAATTAATACTTAATTTTCTTGGGGGTCACCATGGATGAGTCCTTTCTTTTTCTTTCTCTCTCTATTTTGCAATTAATTATCTTTTTTATACATTTGTTGAGGAGTATGGCATTTTTATCCTATGCACAGATATCTGTGTCCATATCTCTCCCCCCCCTCTTAAGTAAATCTGGGGTTTCCGGTGGGAGTTAGTATGGTGGAGTTTAAATATATATATATTAAATTATAAATTTTTCTGATACATTTTACTATATTTCATGGAATACTGTGCTAACTTTTAACCAAAAACATTTTCAGGCGTTTCAAAGAAGAATTCTCACAAAGAAAAAGTTTTGAAATTGATGGATAATTAGATTGAACTTAGATAAGAACTTAGTGATCTCTCGAACAAAACATATGAATCGCGTATACTGGAAGGAGAATCAAGTTCAGATGAGAGCGATGAAGAAAAACACGGGAATATTTGAAATGGAAAGGCAATTTTGGATCATTCATTACCATAAAAGTCTCTTGAACGCATTCATTACATTGATATAACAGTTGCAAATTATTGGTTTCTGTGCAAACCAGATGCAATATCAAATAAAATTCCTCTAAAAATCAAAATGGATCGCTTAAAATTTAAGTTAGACATAGTTGACGCATTATCAGCCTCTCCACCTACAACAAAATTATTTTAACTAATGATGAAGGTAATACTGTTGTGATTTTACTCGCAAAAAGATCGAAGCGTTTTAATCCACCTGCTATACATGTCATTGCTTTAATCCTGGCCATTCCAGGATAAAAGGCTTAACATGTATAGCCATTTTCGATGTGTTGATGACATTTCAAGGCCTCTCATGTACAGATTTGAAAACTACGAAAGCAGTTCGAAGACATGTTGTGAAAAATGCAATGGTTATTTATACTTGTCAAAAACAAAAGATTTTTACAGTAAATAAATAATGAATTAATAAAAGAGTTAATTATACTTCAATAATTTCCTTATTTGTAACAATCTTATTTGAATTCAGATGGTTTCTTCTATCAACTTAGAGCTAAAAATTAGACAGCTTAGGATTTCATATGTGATCTCTTTCACAGATAACGCGCAACCCGCACGATCGTGCGGGTTCCGTCTTCGTTCCAGGGGAGGGAGCGGGAATTTTTTAATTATTTTGCCCAGTGTAATTAGGGTCCATATAGTATTAATAATCAAAAGAATTTAATATTTAAAGATAAAAATAATTCGGGTCTTAAAGGGATATAAGGCTTATAGTACACAAGATAAAAGATAAATACATATATATACAATTTGAAAATACCTTCTTTAGATAGTACGCTTACATCGTATTTTACAAGACAGCAAAGAAAAAGGAATGAAGAAGAAATAAATTGGAATCAAAAAATGAAGCCGGAACAATTGAGAAGGAAGTCTTAAAGCATCAAACCGAAAGACTCAGAGGATGATGTGGAATTAAATTCGATCGTAGAACACACTCGGAATCGTGTTTCGCTCTGGATCAAAGAATTCTCATGATTTATGATGTTTCCTTTATGGCCCCATGTAATAAGAAAAGAGAGAGATAAAATTCTTCCTTCGACACAGAAATCGAAATGCTCTGCCGTAATAAATTGTAATTTTACTTACTATTTTATACTGCTCAAAGGTGTTCTTAAAAGGAAAAAAAAAAGGAAACGAAAAAATCTAATGTTTATTTTGGTAGAAGTCTTGTTAAAAAATGAAACATTGTTTAATTCAGCTTGAAAATATTACATTTAAGTTTAGGAATGTTTATGTTCTGCTACTGTTATTCTCTAACTTTTATTAATGAGAATACTGGATTTTGCCTATCAATTTAAAATTAGATAACTGGAATTCAAACATTTTGTTGTGAGAAGGTGGAAAGGGGTTTTTGATGTCCTAAGTTTGAGGAGAATGAAGCAATAACTCGAATGCTGCTCTCTTTATTTCTCTTAGACAAAGAAAATGCAAAATAAAAACAAATAATAAAGAGTTTTAAGTAAAACAATAGAAACATCCACAAGACTTTCTTTGAATAATTTATCCTCATATCATTTTGAGGCCTTAATAAAAAATGTTCATCCTAATTCATTTTCTCTAAGCAAGAATAACTGTTCAAAACTAAACTACCCAGGTCCATAGTGGAAAATTATGTTGTGAACAAATGAATTGTGTTGAAGAATGTGAATGTTTTTGAAGTTTCACACAGGTTACGTTGGCTAATATAAAACCTCAAAAGTTAGATGATATTGTAAACAGGATGACTTGATTTTATTCGTTGTTTGATTAACTTTGATTAAAGCAACAGGAGACCTGCTGGTAGTGGACATCGTAACTTTGAGCCTCTGTCAAGTGACGAGTATAACAACTGAAATATATCACCCCATTCTCAAAACTTTCAAATCACATAACGAGAGTACATCGAGCGTGATTATGAAATATACATGACTTATGAGATTATGTAGGTCTATTTTGAAGTAACCAATAGAAAACCTGTATGTCTCTTCATTCCTGAATATTTATTGAATTTTTTAAAACAAAATGGCTATCTGCGTCGTTTCCATTAATTACAATAACTATATGATAATCATCAGCTGGAGAGTAAGAAGAAATATCTACACAAGCGTAATTTAGTTACTTTCCCGTCAAGTGAGTGAGTGAATATTAACGTCACACTGTTCAGCACTTCAGCGTCGCAATGTTCAACAGAGAATAAATTGTTGATAGTTAGCGTGTTTGAGAAAATAAATAATTGTGATTATGGAAATCTTTGGATCTGCTTGCATTCTTCTTACACCCTTAGGTAGGCCAGACGGTAAGGGAGAAATTTCAGGGGCATGTCACTCACAAAGTAACAGGGGCATTATTACATATACAAATGACTTATATCTAAGCTCTAGTATTAAACTGTCGATTGTACTGAAAAAAACATTCTTATAGCCCTCTCCTCTTAATTTAAAAAGGACATGACTTGAATTTCTAAAACTGAAGTAGAATTATCTTTTCACTTTACCCCTTCTCCAAAGCGAATTTTCTCAGAACCCATTTTCTTAGAGCATCCCTGTTTAACAAAAGAAACCTTATTGCCAAATTTGAAGTCAACGTTTAAGAAATCAAAAAAGGATTTTTTTTATCACTAATCCCCTTCAACGCTTTAGAGTCGATTCCCAAAAGACGCATTCTTAGTGCATTTCAATACGACAAAAAGAACAAGAATACTAAATTTCCTTTGCAGGTATAGTAGATCGAAAACGGAATTTCTTGTATATCAATAAGACCCAGTTACTCCCCGAACCCAATTAGGTGTCGATTTAAACAATATCTCCGTTCTTACAAGATCACTATTCAATAAAAGAAATATGCTTAATAAATTTAAAACATGCGGGAATTTTTAAATATAAGTACCCCTTAAATCCTCTCAAGGTTGATTTTTGCAAACCTTCTCTGTGGAGGATATCTACTCCATTAAATTAACATGGCAGCAAAATTTCAAATCTATAGGTCTAATAGTTCAAAAATGGGAATACTTTGTCTTTAACGCCCCTTCACACCTCTCAGAAAATTAAAACAACGGAGAAGGAAAATAAATTTTTTATGAGTTAAATTTACGTGAATTGCAAATTAAACGAAAAAAAATGCTTTTTTAGCATATGTCTACTGAACAAAATTCATCTTTGGCAAATTGGAAATCTGTATGATCAACAATAAATCAAAAACGAGAATACTTTTGTTTTATAACCGCACTTACCCTCGCAATCACGCTCGTGGGTCAATTTTCGCAAACACCTTATTGTAATGGAACTGTACTTCATGAAAGGAACATGCCTACCAAATTTCAAGTTTGTAGGTCTATAAATAATCATCTCTCTCTATAACGCACCTTAATCCCCAGAAACACCAATTAGTATTCGATTTTCATAAAGACCATTTAGTAGAGAATCTCTACTCTATGAAAGGAATATATTTACTAAATTCCGAGACGATATGTCTAATAGTTATAAATCAGAAATAATTATCTGTAACGCCCCTTAATCCGCCGCAACACCCCTTGGGGTCAAATTTAGCAACATCCGTTCTTCGTTGATTTCTACTCCATGAAAGGAAAATGCATATCAAATTTCAAGTCTATAGGCTTAATAGTTCCAAAGATATCGCGATGAGTGAGGGAGGGAGGGAGTGAATGATTGAGTCGCTTTACCCTTTATATATATAGATTTATAAAATTCCTGACTTTTTTTAAACAATCAAATAAATTGCACAAAATAAAAACCTTATTGACTTTTGACATTTAACGATTCCTTTCTTCCACAAGTATACACACTATATTAACATTTTAAAATTGCAACGCATCCATTTTATTCTTCCTGTTTTATTCAATTGGAATTCTCAAATGAAACTCCAAACACAGAAACGTGCCTTCCTCTTCGTTGATAGATTAAAACACAGTTTTTGAAGATTTAGAGATTACAGTTGCTTAGATCTTCACGGAGCAATCCATTTGTTCCATTTAGTTACGAAAATCCGAAGTAATACCGAGATTAATCTTAGTTAATCCTTATAACAGCGATGCTTTTGAATCTTTGTGTTCATTAATCTGTGGTTGATTGCCGTTTTTGGTGTGGATATTGAAACATGTTGAGGATATTAAACAATTTACACTGGTAATAAAGGTAAACTGTCTTATCCCACGAATCTAATAATAACGCGCAAACAGCGGGATAAAATGTAACTGTTTCATGAGACGCATAAATTAAGCTAAAACACGAATCGTTGTATTTAGATTGCAGGGAAATTTATCTTTCGTTCTGGGAATAAAAAACTATCTTGAACTGAAATGAATTAATCTAAGCTATGTAGGAATAAATGCTGAATTGTAACTTATGAGTAAAATTAATCCATTATAAATATTCTTAGGTAATAGGATGAGATATAAACAAAATTTTGAAAGCATTTATGTATATAATTGCATTAATGATGATTGCATAATTTGTACGACTTTTACTTTTTCTCTGATTTGCTTGGACTGCGGGTCCAACAGCTGTACCAAGCATTTCAGATACAGTTTCCCACTTATTAATGCAGAATGGATTTATACAACTTAAAAATGAGTTTTTTAAACAAAAATAATTTATTTGATTTATTTTCTCTTTGTACAGACTTATTTTAGTGTGTATAAAAATACCCTTCAGAGAACTTTCATTTCAATATAAGTTAGTGTGGCTGTAAGAAATGTTCTTAAATCTACAATATCTTTAAGAAATATATGTATAAATATACAGCATTACACAGAAAATTTCAACACTGTAATATAGGGTTATTCATAAAATTGTTTCGGAGCACAGTAGTGCAAAAACTAAGATAAAAGTAGTGCAGAAAAAAAAGAAGAAAAAAAGAAGAAAAAAAGTATTCATTTACATTTTTTGCATGTGTTCTATATGTGAACTCCTGGTCATTCGGCATATATCAATGCGATCATCTAGTTCCTACCAGATTTTAGTAAACAGGGTACTATCAACGATATCGGCATTACGTTATCCTTTCCTTGTTATCTGTGTTATCCGCAAACTTGGTCGCTTACATACGATCTAAGTTTTCATACCCACTTTGCCACGTGACATATCAAAACTGCATGGAAAGATAACACGTTCTGCCAATAACGTTGATAAAACAACTTATTAGAGAGAAGTAAGAACTGGACTAACTCATTGATGTATTTCGTATGTGACCAAGGGTTCCCATTTCAAACACCTGAAAAATTTGTAAGTAAATCTGAATTTGTTTCTGTATGCTTTCACATGTTCTTGTATTCCTCGTAGTTTTTACTATAGCGCTCCTAAACTTTGGAGGGAACCCTGTATTAAATGAACAATCTGTCTGTTTTTTAAGTGTGTGCAGAAGTTGAAAATACTCGCCTTTTCCTCAATGATTGTCATTACCATGTACCAGCAGTCATTCCTTTCGCCCTCATTTAAAAACAAAAGGGCTTGTTTAAGTGATTGAAGTTCATGAGTTTTAACTGATCAAATGATATTCAGAAAGCATTTAAGAGGAACGAAACTCCTTGAATGATTTTTGAACTATGAAGGATGATTAGAAAAAAAGGTTACAAGCAGCAGCATTTGAAAATTACATATTGTGAAGAATTTTGTTTCCCCAGAGTGGAGGAAAATGGTGCTACTTATACAGCTGGTATGCAGGCAGGTAGTGAAAGTTCCAAGATGGTTCAGGACGATTGAAATGGCAAGACGCTTAGGAAATTAATCTCGTTTGGAAGTTCGAGTCGTGATTCAATTTTTATGGGCAAATAATGTGTCCACATCTAACATCCACAGTCAAATCGCGGAAGTTTATGGTAAAAAAGCAATAACAGACAACATGTAACGAAATGGTGTCACTCTTTTCAGTCAGGTCGAGAACCTCAATATGGCAGGAAACGGCCGGCCAAGCTCTTCAAGGACAGAAATCAACACTTCACGAGTTGAAGAAATGATTCAAAATGATCAAAAGGTAACTAATCCGGTGTAAAATCTCTTCAGAGCTGGGACTGAGTCATGGTAGTGTGCAGCAATTGTACCTGATGTGCTGCGATATTCCAAGACAGTGCTGTGAAAACATCCGCCGAGATATGGCTCAATGACAGGGACCTGATTTCTACCAAGACGACTTAAACAAGTTGGTTCTGTGTTCTGATAAATACAAAAATAGACTTGGTGATTACCTCGAAATGTGATAGGTATGTATGCCTCTTAATTCCCTTTTGTATTTTCTGTCTATTGTTAATAAATATTTCATTACTCGACTTGTAACCTATATTTTGATCACCCATCGTAAGTCCTTCCTTTCAGTTGGAATATCGACTGACCATTCTATAAAGGTTATAGGGCGTAAATGTGTTTGTTAAAAATAATTGTATTAGTGGCAGTATTGTGTGTGTGTGTGTGTGTATTCTATTCTATAAGACTAGACAAATATAGTTTTGAAAGGGATACAAGTAAATAATTGTTTTTAATTATTGTTAATTGTTAATAATCAGTTTCTTATATCCTTCAAAGGCTTTTTTTTTCATTTACAATGAAACGTTTAATATTTTTAGGAAGCAAAACTTGAAATTAAATTATAACTTGTAATTTATACTGAATCCTTTCTTTTTTTAACTAGAGCATCATCTACTTCGTTCAGGATGTATCATTCATTTTCTCATCAAAGGATCTCATATGAACTGTCGAAAGATTCTCAGAAGCAGAATCGATGAAAGCGGACATCATCTGAGTAAAGACGAAACACAAAGAGACAGAGGAGCAATAAATAAAAAAAAGAGTTGAAAGAATGTCACAACAGGTGGCTGAAAGGATAGGATTTTTACGCCCTTCGGAGTATGATGCGAGGATTCGGGCTTCGTTATGAGAGGCACCCCTTCTAATCCTCTGCAACTGAAGTGAATTGTTCTCCGGCGCGTTATTAGAGGGGGAAAAGTGGAATGCGCCCTCCCAGTCAGAGGGTGGATAGGCGAAGAGGATTGCGCCCTTGCATCTGTCGCCCCAGCTTTGTCCCATTATACAGCACCATTTCCCATTTGCTTCAGTGACTATTGGAGACAAATGTAGTATGAAAGGATAAAAGTAAACAAAGGCAGTTATCGGTTGGGAGGAGAAGTGCAAAGAAATATTAAATTTTTTTGCCGCTACGTTTTTAGTTTTGGACCAGCTATTTCCTTTGCAAAAATTGATCACAAATTCGGTTTTTAAATTATAAAATTCTGTGCTCTTACTATTTTTTTTTTCTTTTCTTTTTTTACTATTACGGTAAAAGAAAAAAAATTAAGTAAAATTTTGACAATCGCATTTTGAGTTTGCAGTTTGGCGAGCTGTTGTTCATAAACTTAAATTCCACGCACCATGAAAAAAATGGCGATATTTGTTGCTGGTAGATTGGTGAGTTATCTGTTTATAATTTTAATTTTAATTTTTGTTATTTATTAAGACTTGGTGCGTGGGAAAAATGACAGGATAATCTAAATTTTAAGAGGGTTATGCCAGAATCCGTTCTTTATGTAGTGTAATATCTCGTGTAAAATTTATCTCAAAAGAAATAGTTAGTCACTACAAAAACAATATACCCATGTGACACAATTGTATGAACACCGTGAAATGAACGCATGATTTGATATATAATGTGGTTGTTGTCGTATCCTTCAATTCGAGGAGGAAGGAAATTTGCCTGAGCCTGGGACAGATTGGATTTCCAGATGTATGCCTGTCGTTGACCGTAGCCTTGAGCATCATAGACGACCTAGAGCGTTTCAACCCCAATTTAAAGGAAGAACACCTTGGTAGAGCAGAGGCCTTCCACCTCTTTCTCCCTTCCACCGACCTCACGAGAATACTTGTGGCTCGACGGCTGCTATTTAGAGAGCCCCCATGCCGCAAAGGCACTATCCATTTACAAACAATAATGTCCTCTCCGGAATTCGTAGCCAGGTCCTACGGCACAGCAGTCAGCGTCGCTAAACGCTATACCGGATGGGCGACTTGATATTTAATATAACGCATATATGATTTGGCATACATACACACAAACACACACATATATATTAAAATATTACAAATCATACATAATATTGTACGCAGATATTTATGAGATGACTCGCTTCAAAAAATTATTCATTATTCTTGGTACAGTTCCTTCTTAGATTATTTTAAAACAATTTTTTGAAATGCTAATGACTTTTATAAAGATAAAATGTGTTTCGTTGTTGTCTAAGCTTCCCCTTGTATACTAATGTGGAAGAATAAAATTAAAAGGTAAAAAAACTACATACAAAAATAGAAACTTCGATGATTATGCATTTAGTTCTAATGCCGATATTGTTTTCTTCTCATTTTAAAATTTATATCTTTGAATAATTACTTATTAACGTTATTTAGCTATTAAATCATTGATCATTTTGTAAAGTTTTTTTTTTATCTACAATTAATTGCTAAGTATCTGAAAAACTTAATAAATTACTAAAGTAGTTTGGTGTTTGAAATGATTGTTTTTGGAATTCATTTTAATAAAAGATGTACATAAGTTAAGTGTTCTATAAAATATACAATGATAATAAAAGTCGAGATATGAAATATAATATTTTATTGTTCAGTTTTTCAAAGTACTGCTGAGTCTTGGATTAAAGCAATAAGACACATTAAGCATATAACACAAATGAATCTTTTTCTAAAAGTTCAAGTTAGATAAAATGCTAAAGAGAGAAGTCAGCTTTGTTATATAAAGACAAAAATATTGTACACATTTAAATAGTTGGATTAATTCACAAAATGAACTCGTATATAAATGTGAATTCAAATTTGACTAAGCAACTTCTTATAGAGAGTTATTATGTTTTACATTTCAATGCACTGCATCAACAATATAAGTGTAAATATCTAAAAATAAAAACAACTTAAATCATTATCATAATAAATTTCTTCTCTTATAATAATCGAAAATCAAAAATTGCAACCCAACAAACCAATTAAAATGATTTTGAATCTGAAAATAAATGTCAGATGTTTAAAACTTAAAAAAGAAATTTTAAGTAAGTATGAGATATCATTCAACACCGATATAGTTAGAATCAGTACATAGAATATTTTTTAAGAAACATAATAATTTTAGATTAAAAAATTTTTTGTTCAAAATAAATCTGGAAACCAGTTAAATTAGCTCTTTAACGTTCGCAATCGAGTTAATTCGGTCGCACTAAACTGTCCTAACTGTCTACAATCGAGATAATACGAGGGAGTCGTATTTTATGCTGCTATATGATTCTCACTCGAATATAAACGATCGCCATCTGCACTTATGAGACTGACTCCGGTCCATCATCATGATTTCGTAGATATAAATAAAATTTATAGTAAAGTTAGATAAATATTATTACAAAGTATTATTTCTTTTGGTAGACATTAGCGTAGGGAAGGCTTAAATGCTTAAATGCTGTTTGCTTAAAAAAAATTTAGATTTCAAAAGCAAATAAGTAGAAAAATTTATTTTGGATAATATTATTTTTTAAAAAAAATGCTATTATTATTATTGTTTGTGTTGAAAAAGTATAAATAAATAATTGTATTGATGAAAATATGTTAACTTTTGAAACAGCTATTCGAAGAGACAGATAAAAGTCGATATGCGTGAAAGATTGCAATATTTGGCTTTTATCTGCATTGTGGATCAAAATTCATAATTAAAGTAACAACTTTTGGTTGATTGTGTGCAGGGGATTGATATTGTATTTTATTTTTGGTGAAAACAAGGCTCTAAAATGTGTTTTCTTAAGTAAAGTTTTTTTTTTTTTTTTTTTTTTTTTTTTTTTAAAAAAAATGGGGTTAAAAGTTTTTTTTTTTTTTTTATTTTTTTTTTTTTTTTTTTGCTGATTTGTTTCAAAATAAGTGAGCGTTAAGGGATTAAATTATTTTCCATTGGATAAATTGATTATTTATCTTCTTTCTTCGGCTTTTATGAGCAATGGGGATAAAAATCCAGAATTTAAAAACAATCGATTAATTTTGTATTTCTTCTATTTTTTGCCAAAACAAGTTTTTTTTTTTTATTGAGAACATTTATAACACTGTGCAACACAAAGTATCACATGAGGGCTTACATAGAGGTAAGCGTAAAGCACACATCACAAAGAAGAGAAGGATTTCAACACAAACATCCAGGTCATATCCGGGATTCGAACCCAAACCCTACGGCATCACAGTCAGCGTCACAAACCACTATGTGGCCGCGGTAGCCGAGTGGTATAGGTATCGGAACGTGGCTTGCCTTGTCACGAGTTCGAGCCCAGTACCTCTAAAGACCCGCCGTGTAGGGCAGCGATGCACGTTAAATCTGTCGAGAGCTGAAACGTTCTCCCGTTGGTGTGGTGTGGTAGTTAGGAGAGGGGGTGCCAGCTCAGGTGTCATCCACGTCACTTGACCATGGTTCAAAATTACGTGGTCCGTCGCCAAAAGCCCTAGTGTAGCTGAAGAGTGCGACGTTAATATTCAATGAATCAATCAATCACAAACCACTATACCGGATGGGCGAGCAAAACAAGACTTAAAATTGGTTTTCTTAAAAAAAAAATCTTTTAGTCAGTTTCGTTTTTGGATATGTGCTTGTTAAGGGGCCATGCATTTCTAATAATAAAGTTTGTGGATAGATTTATCGGGAGATTGAAAGAATTTTTAGATGATTGTTAAAAACTTTCCTAGAAAGGAAAGTGAGGTTATGATATTGGATGAAGTTATAGATTTTTGATACCCTTCTTTCTTATACCTACCTCAAAGGTATTTTGGCTTACACTCAAAAATTGAGTTTTAGCTTTTGGAGTTTATTTGTAATTTTTATCAAATACCGTCCATTCCTTGACCCCGACACAGCATTGAACCTTTGTTCACCACGCAATACTTAAGTTTAAGAGAATTATCAAAGTTTTTGATTATCTGAAACATAAAAATTAATAAGAAACTTCTGTTTCTAATCTTAAATAAAGAGTTTCAAATAATTTTCTAAGATTGAAAGTTTAATTTCGAGGTAAAGAAAAGCATTAGATCTTGTTGAAAATATTATCAAAAACCTTGAAATAAATATCTCACATTTTGTGTAAAATGTTACACATATAATTTATTTAAATCTAAATTTTAAGCAAACTTTCAATTCTTACAATCCTAAATGTTCTAATATTATTAATTGTCAAGACTTTGTAAGCACATATTCTTAATTTTCGTTTGAATATATGCAATTATGAACATTATGAAAAAGTATACTTTTTTTTCATATTTTATTACTGCAACTTCAGAAAGAATGTTTTAAAAAATGTCAAATTGGGTATCTATGTTAAAATGTGTTTCTTTTTATAGATTTTATATAGATTACTGGACAAAAAAATACGCACTATACAGAATTTACGTTTGTTTTTACTTGTATTATTAAAACCCGACAGAATTTTTTTTATGAAAATATTAATATACCAACAATAGCTAAGTTCTCATGTTCATAAACTCTTCGCACATTTCTCTATCAAGTCCTGACACCACTGAAGAACCGCCGTATAAAAAAGTTAATGCATGTTTAATGTTTCAAGGTTCAAAGTCCTCACGCTGGAGAGTGGAGCATAAGCTCATGTACAGTCCTCGTCACTTGATCATTATTTCAAATCAAGAGGTCTCTCCCCAATAAGCTCTAATCAAAGAGTGACATTAATAACTAATTAATCAATTTAGAAAAGTAAGGAATGTAATATCGAGAAAAGTAAGAGATATGAAAACCTTAAATTTAATTTTATTGTTTTCCCTGTTCAATCAAGTCTTTGAACCATTTATATTTTCAATAGAAATGTAAAAAATATGTGTTCAGAGTTTGAAACAAAAATTTACCATGTCTTGGTTTTGGAGCAGTTCGGGAAATTTAATCCTTCAAATCTTGTGGAAGAGATATAAGTGAAGTAGTTAAAGCATGTAAAAAATATACCGGGAAAAGTTTTCATGAAAACAAAAAGAAAGAAATATTTACAGACTTCTCCGCCTCTGATTTTCAACAGGGTATATACAAAAAGGCAACGTGAATCTTTCGAAACCCAGACTTATTATTTTTAAAGCAAATCCTACAGTGAAATATATACCTCCGAAACAAATCCTAACCTTCAATTCTAAAACATCAAAATGGCATGAAATATACGATAGCATTTGCTGAAGGGATTTTTTTTTCTTTGCAGTTTTTTTATTTACCCGCATTTATTTATTCTTATGAAAATGGTGTTCAAAAACCCGAAACATGATTTTGTTTTTGTTCGGTTCTTTCATTCTCTTTTTATCTGGGGAAATCTGTCTTTTTTCCCACGCCCACTAAACAAAGAAAATGCAAAGAACAAAACGGAATAAGACGAAAAAAATGAGGGGAGGGGAAGTGTGGCAGAGAAGGATGCGTGGAGAAATACGCACATGGTACTTTCAAGAATAAAAAAATAAATAAAAGCAGTAGGGAAAAAAAAAACAGTACACAATTTTAAACGACCGTACGAAGACAGAAAAGCTCTCAAAAAGGACGATATTGGCAGAATCGTTCGTTATCTTGTGTGCTGCGTTCCATCTTTTCTTTTTTTTATTTCCTTCTCTTCTTTTTAGTGCGCATCGCACAAACGCACGAGAGAAATAGAAGGAAGTAAACTTCTGCCGAGAGGTAGGGAGGGAGGAAAGGTTGGCCAGAAAACGCGCGCTCATATCACGTGACGTGCGGGATGATAGCAGTCTCCATGACAACGGGATTACCCATCTTCCTCCTCCCCAAAATCCTCGAAAGCTGGTGGCGGGATCGATCACCTGACTGTGTGCGCGGTTATGATTACGAACTGGGGGAGGGGGGCAGCAGAGAGTTAAAACTGGATTCTCCTGGAACAGGTGCCAGACATCCCGTGATATGGAGAAAAATAGAACATAAAAATGTATGCTGCAATACATGATTTCATTGCTTGTGGTCTTAAATCCCTGTTTTTTTTTCTCTCTTTGGAATGTAATATATTTTAAAACTAGGTTTCTATTGAAACATAAATTGCGGTGTCTCTAACACATTTTAATCTTTCACGTATTTAAATAGTGTTGTATTTTGTATTGGGAAATAAAAAAAACAACACTGTTTAAACTAAGATGCAAATTCATAACTATTTTCTGTAATGTTAAAAAGAAAGAGAGAGTGAGAGAAAAATCTTCCTTTCTTTACGAAAAAAATATGTTATCATGCATGATTTAAACATTTAGAATTCTACTCCATTATTATGCTTTTGAGAAAGAAGTAAAATAGAACATTTGTATTCCTTTGCATTGCACTAAATTCAATCTATCGAGTTTCAAGTTAATATTGATCAATTAAAGTTAATAACGATCCGAAGTAGATTTATTTGATGTCTTTTTATATTGAATGTAAGATATTTTATATATTTTAATAAATAACATCCATCACACACACACACACACACAGTTACACACACAATTTCTCTAAATTCCATACATGGGTTTATTAGTAACGTTTTGAAACATAACAGAAATCTGTTTAACAAGGCAAACAGTACAATAAAAAACTTAGTATAGTTGTAATTCTAAAACTTTTTTTTTATTTCAAAATAAAATGTATAAGCATTGTTGTATTAATTGTACAATACTCACACATAGACACACACATATGTTTGCGTGTGTGTATGTGTATGTATAAGAGCACATAGAAATTAAATAATTTACTAAGAAGATACAACTATATAAGAGCAAAAAAAACAATTATGCCTTGAACCATATCTGTCTTTAGTGCAAACTGCTAATCTGCTTGGTAATATCTTGTATAGTTGATGGATGTCCATTTGTGTGATTGTCACACTCATTACAACTGGTGAGTTCTATCGGGGAGTTTCAGGAACGATGAGAAATACCTGTTTATTAGAGCCCCACCATGTTCAACTGAGATAAACCTTGTGCCAATGAAGTGTTAGAAAACCATAATATAATTGGTAAAAGAACATGTTGTGTGTGGCCTGTGATCATACTGTTAAAATGTAAACATGAGGGTCCGTTACAGAAAGGGCAACATTGTTCAGACTGACCACAAATCCGTCTCAAAGGCAGTGGTGCAGTCCACATGGAGCATTGAAGGAGTCATACAGTATCTGTCTTAGGTTGGTTCCAAACATTTTTTTTTTCAGAATTTAAAAAAAAAACTCCCAAGCAACGTGTGAAGAAAAGTGCTCTCTGGTATTTAGCTGAAGAAGAAAATGTAACAAAAAGTTACTTTTTATGCTTTTCGTCACAAGGGCAGCGAAATTTAGGTATTTTATTTTTTTTATGATAAAATGTCAAAGCAATTTTTGTCAAAGAGAAAAAGATATATATTTTAGTATTTTTTTTTTTAAAATATTTATTGCGATGAGAGGACAACTACTACATAATAGTAAGAAAAACCATCAGGAGAATTTATATAACAGTTTCTTAAGTATTAAATTTTTTAAAAGAGACCTATTGTCAAAATTACCCTGCACAATAAAGTTGATGATGGAAAGAAGCTGGCATCGGATTGATTTGACGGTAGAGCATAAAGAGAGAGCTTGGGTTAAGAAATGCTGCAGTACACTATTGTACTAATCACTACTCGGTACTCATTTATCAATACTTATCGTTTTTGCATAATTTTATTTTAAGTTTAAAGTCATCTAATCCAAATTAAGCGAGTTTCCAGTTTTTTCAAAAGCTTAACTCCTCTTTGACAATATTAAATTTTTAAACTATTTTTCTCCTAATCTCCAAAGCACAGAACATCTAAAGAACATAGAACATCGGATAATTACATCTCAATGCATAGCTTTATATATATATATATATATATATATATATATATATATATATATATTTATAAATAAATACATACATACATACATACATAATATGCATGCATATATATATACATGCATACATAATATACATGCACCAAAAATTTAAATAAAAGGAACCCAGCAATTCAATAAGCTATTTCGTACTTAGGATCCAATTAGTGGGTTAAACTAGTTTGATAGTACCAACATTTCCTCTTTGTGACTCGGTAGCTAAATAAGATGTGAACCATTTTTAAACAATGAACAAAGCAGGTTGCAAATTTCGTTGATTGTATCATTACTTGGTATTCTTTTAGATTTATAATGGAGAAACACTATACTTTAAACAAAATAAACATTTGAAAATAAATATTCGAACGCCAACAATTGACATTTCAACACTCTGTAACTTATCTTCGAAAAAAAATGAGGAGGCATCCAAATATTAACGTCAAAGCTCAGGGGGTATAAAGGAACAATGCTCTCAAATTTTAATTATAAATCAATGCGTAATTCATCACTTTTTGATCGTAATAAGAGTGATAGTGTCAGGATCCTCTCATCGTTCATGGTGATGAAGATGAAGATGAGGTGAGTTTCTTCGCAAGTGGCAATCACGTGGTGTGATGAAGACGGATGGTCAGGATGTCAAGAGCAAGAATATGATAACAACATTTTCCGTGAGTTGTATTTTTTTTCCGCCTAATTTTGTTATGGATTATTAAAACAGATCTTCTATATATGATCACTACTACTTAGTGAAAACAAAACGTAAAAATGTTGTCGGTATTTTATGTGATACCTAACAGTGTTATTAAAATGTGTTAAACATCTACACTCCTACAAAGCATAACAGTTAATTGAAAATACGGCTATGATTACAAAACATCGCACACCTGAAGGTATGTTTTTATATCGTTTAGAGATTTTTATGAAGGAAAATTTTAAAGAGAAGAATCAAAAATTGTGTGTGTGTGTAAGCTTCAAATGCTTACATTTGAGATGTACTAAATGCACGCATATAGATGTAAACTCACCTGTATTTATTAAAGACTTATGTATAAAATCTATCTTTTTCGTTATTGTTTGTGTTTTCAAAAAAATTAGATGAATTCTGTTAAAATATTAGCTTATCTAATATATTAACAAGGCAACAGGTTTCACACACACAAAATTCTACTGGAAATTTCTAATATAAAATTTAAATATCGTTATTTTTTTTTCCAACTCCGCATTTCTTTTTGCAGTTGTTCATTATTTCTTAAAACTTTGTTTCACTCGAATTAAATAACTGTAGTCTATTTTTCTCTTATTGTCTGGTAAAATATCGTTTTGTAATTTTCTTGTTTGGTATCTAAATTGTTAATAAACGTGTGTGTGTGCCCCAGTTATTCTCTTCGCAAAATAAACAAAAAGTTTTAACATTTAAAATTGTGTTTGTATATATATGTTTTCATTTTCATTCACATTAATATATTTTAATAGTGATGTAATAACTTATGCATACATATTCAGCTTATTTTTAAATTCGTTTTTAAGAAAATATAACCATTAGACTACTTCGTCTCTCTCAGAATTATTTCAAAACATCCTAGTTACAAAGCCTCAAAATTATCTCTCACTAGAGTTTGTAGAATTTAACAATTGCGAAGGGCATCATGAAATGCAGTACTAGAGGATCAGAGTTACTGCATCCATTAGTTGCAGCGTAATACGCACCTTTTTTGCCCTCGAGTTAATATGTGATATCATTTAGTTAATTGCACATTTTTTACAACTATTTGTCATTTTGAGAATAGTTAACTTGTTCAATAATTAGTCACCCTATTTTCTTTGAAACACTTGTTGCACCTGCACCCAGCGATCCGTTTATGCCACAGGTGGGGGAATACTTCGAAAATCAATCAATACAGATCCGGTGATTGGAGAAGCGCCCTCTGGTGACTGCAAAGGGATGTACACTTGAGGGAGAAATGATCGTTTGGCTCCAGGGAGAGAAGAGATCCTGCACAAAATTATTGAGGAATGGCAACTCTTATTTTAGGAGCTTTTGAGCAATTTGGTGTTAAGCATCAACATTGGGTTGCAGTTTATGGGAGGTTATATATCTTATTAATAGACTTTTGTTTTTTGTCTTTCCTTCTGTCCCAGTGTTTTCTACCAATATCATTCTTTTATTAAAGAATTTTTGTTTAAGGTATCCGACTACGTTCGGAACCGTGATTTTACAAAAGCGTATAAATGGATAATATTTATGATATTTAGTGTCACTTAGATTAGAAAAAGTATATAAAATTGTTTTAAGAATTGTATTACACTAAAAAAATTTTTAAGTACAATATTTTGACAAAAAATAAATGACTCATTTTCAAAATATTCTCCTTTTGTGAAAAATGCTTCTATTATAATAATATTTTGCCTGTATATAGCTCGGACCACTGTACAGAGGCTCAACTAGAATTTTTGAAATATATAACTTAGAAGTGGGTTTACCCATGTTTTAAGACAACAGAGGGAAGAAATTTTAAGAAAAAAAAACGCTGATAATTATTTTAATGGGTTATAACTCTGAAAATAATGTGAATGTTTCAAAAATCATAGTTGGGCCTCTGTACAGAGATCTAAGCTATATACAGGCAAAATATTATTATAATACAAGCATTTTTCACAAAACGAAAACATTTTTAAAAAGGTTATTCTAAGTTAAATTTTTGCCAAAATATTGTATTTAAATAATTAATTTTGTCAAAATGCCCTTAAAACAATTTTATATGCGTATTCTAAACTAAGTGACATTAAATATCATGAAAAGTATCCATTTAGGCGCTTTTTTAAAATCACGGTTCCGAACGTAGTCGGATACCTTAATTGAATAATGTACACACCATTCTTAAGGTATCCAACTATCCTAAAATCATGAATTATGTTAAAAATTGGCAAATTTTTTCATGATTTTATTTTATAGATCATCTTATTATCTTTATAAAAGTACGAAATTTATTATTTTCTATTCTTTAGAAAAAACTACAAGTGTTTTACTACTACTTTAAGCAAGATGTCTAACGTTACTCTAAATATGTGTGTGTTTTTAATGGTTATACAAGGACAGCTAATGTTCAAAGAGTTTTGAAAATAATTAACTGAATTTTTATGTGTATGTTTTGTAACAAGCAGAAATGCTTTAAGCTTTAGATTTAACAATCACTGTTTTTTTACAAAATATACAGTCCCTTATGTGAATATAATCACTGTTTTTCTAAGCAATTCGTAGAATAACTAAGATAAAGTGCTCTAGTTTTTGTAAAAATGAAAATATCTCTTATCCTGTAGGTCTGGGATGGGCATTACGTCGATCGCGATCGAAAGGTGGACCGTCAAAACATTTTGGGGTGACCACTTGAAAATTTTAGCAGTTAGTAATTATATACGGAAATATTCACGATTGGCTGAAGTCTGCATGCTATGTCTTCTACTGACTATAACAAAAACTAATTTTAGATAGAAAAATGTTTTATCTTTAATGTAGTTTGAATTGTTTGATAACAAATGCATCATTTGATATTATTATATTAGTGGCTATTATTATTATATTTGTATTTTGCGTCTTTCTTTGAACACGGTTTTAAAAGTATTAGTTTTTAATTTTAGTTCTGTATGTAAGTACATTTTTCATATTTATTATTAATTTATAATAAATATTGTATATCGTTCCTTTTACTTCCCCACACCTAAGACACTGGGCATTAGCGCACACAAGAATTTTTTAAAGGAGAAGGCGGGGTCGAGGGTCAAAAGTTTACCATTCTGGTATCATACCTCAATACGCAGCCAAACATATATTTTTAATTGTGTAGATGGTCCGGAACAAAAAACAGTAAAAACTAAATCACTAATTAAATGATCAGCATTACATAATAATAAAAAAAATATTAATAAAAATCATTTAACTAATTTTTACGTATTATACATGCGATTATAACCAAGTGGAAAAAACAATCAAGGGCTTAGGGGGAGGGCCCGGATTAGTGTGCGCCACTGACATTGGGTGAAAAAATTAGAAGTAGTCCGCACTCTGGAAAAGTCTGGCCACCCCTGCTATAGGTCATTTCAAAAATGATCAGCAAATTAACACATCAAAATTGACAATTTGTTGATAAACTTGCTGTTCAAAATGGACCCCGTTTATGAATTTTTTTTGTAATTTTTTACCATTTTTCCCCATGTTAGTAA
Organism: Trichonephila inaurata madagascariensis; assembly: GCA_019973955.1. Taxonomy (NCBI): domain Eukaryota; kingdom Metazoa; phylum Arthropoda; class Arachnida; order Araneae; family Nephilidae; genus Trichonephila; species Trichonephila inaurata. The sequence continues at coordinate 156,429 of BMAV01025152.1, read as the reverse complement.
AAATAATTTATTTTTCTGTTCTTAATTTTAGGATTTTTTTTCTTAAAATATTCTAAATAAATCTAAAAACTACAAAAAATCCCTATATCTCAATTTTTTTAAAGTCATCGTAAGTTGTCGGATACCTTAAGTCATGAAGAGCAGCAAACTTATAAAATACAAAGCTTAACGATATTGGCAAAAATGAGTAGAATATATATATTTTGTGAATTGTGTGTAATGAGAAAATGTGCCAGGACAGCATTTTCAATTAAAACTTGAATCTTCCTTTTATTACAATAAAATTTTTGAATTTTTTTATCTAAATGTGAAGTACATTTTGAAATTTAAACCCTATAAGCTATCAACATATTTTTAAGTATTCAATACGCTTGATACTGCTATCATAGTCTCGAACTAGTAGCTGGCTCAAATATAGTTTGTGTTTCAAGTGATGATGCCACTACAGACGTTAAATTTGCACATTAAATTTGTCGAATTCCGAAATGCTGACGTTTATAAAACCAGCTAAGGTGTCGTTCTCCTCATTTGACTGTGTATCAAAATTGTGAGGTTATCCCTAAAAAACACTTTCGTTTCGATATTATATATTAATAATCAATAAATTAAAGCCTTCGATAGACATCCTTTAGCAGCTTGTTGACATCAACATGCAGGTGGAACTCCTATAATTTCTCCGATCGACTTTTTAATACAAGTAATCCAAATTTATAGATAATAATTTTAGTTGAGGCTCTGATATCCAAAAACATATGAAGCTCCAATGCTTATTTTTATGGTATCCGACTACATTCAGAGCCATGATTTTGAAAAAAGCATATAAATGGATAATATTTATGATATTTATTATCACTTAGATTAGAAAATGTATATAAAATTGTTTTAAGAATATTAAGGCAATAAAAAATTATTTAAGCACAATATTCTGACAAAAATGTACATAGAATGACCCCTTTTCAAAATATTCTCCTTTTGTGAAAAATGCTTCTATTATAATAAGATTTTGCCTGTATATAGCTCAGATCTCTGTACAGAGGCTCAACTAGAATTTTTAAATATATATCTTAGATGTGGGTTTATCCATATTTTATGACAACAGAGGGGAGAAATTTTAAGAAAAAAGCACCAATAATTATTTCAATGGGTTGTGACTCTGAAAATAATGTAAATTATTCAAAAATCCTAGTTCAGACTCTCTTGATAAGTCTTTACTTTATATAAGCAAAATATTATTTTAGAAGCATTTTGTATAAAAGGAGAACATTTTAAAGAGTCATTCTAAGTTAATTTTTTGCCAAAATATTGTATTTAAATCATTTTTTTGTCAAAATGTCCTTAAAACAATTTTATGCATGTATTCTAATCTAAGTAACACTAAATATTCTGAAAATTATCCATTTATGCGCTTTTCAAAATCACGGTTTCGAACGTTGTCAGATACCTTAAAGTGAATCAAAATGCAGAAAATATATGTAATGCATAGAGATAATTTGAAATGTTTTGCCAACACTTCATTTTATTCTGCACTCTAGATGTGGAAAATCCCCGCTTTACATATATAATCCTATTCACGTTCACCAGATACTTGACAATTAATTTACATACATAATGCCAAGGATAATCCTGGAGATTAGATACATGCATCGTCCGTCGGCTTCATATTCAAATGTGTTAGTTGATATGTTACTGCATTATTATAGCATCCATCATGAAATGGGCAACACATTGTGCTCTACACTAATCTATTTAGTATTAATTGATTGAATTGAAATAAAAAAGCTGAATTAAATAAGTAAACTTAAGTCAAATATACAAGCAAAATATTTATAATGATAGCCACAACAAGAAAATAGATGTCTTAAAGCTTCATTGAAACAGAACTATGGTAATATCATTGAAATTAATATAATCAACATTTCGACATTAGCATACTTCAAATAGGCTTTATCTGAGCAATAAACATGCTACGATCCTCCATCTATAATTACAGATATGGAATTCAAAACATTCCTTTTTTGATATTACAAACTTCTATATATGTAAAGGAGAAAAACGACTCACTCATTCATCGAGTTATCTTCGGAACTATAACTTGATTTGAAAATTTGGCCGGCATGTTTTTTTCATGAAATATAGATCGGATACAATAAGGTTTTTTTTTTCTTTTTGAAAATTGACTCTAAGGGGATTAAGAGTGATTACCGCATGTTATAGATAAAAGAAATTCCCGTTTACGAACTGTTAGAGCAACAAAATTGAAATTTGGTATGCATGTTTCTTTTGTTGAATAGAGATCAACTAAGAACGGATTTTAAGTCAATTGTCCCCTATAGATCATGCAGGGAGCTACACGAACGAGTAGATAAAAAATAAATCCGGTTTTCGATCTACTATACCGAAGGAATGAAATATGGCATTTATGTTTTTTTTGTAGAATCAAAATCCGGTATGATCGTCTCGAATCGAAATTGACTCTCAAGGGAGGTTGCGTAGCTTATCAATAAAAAAAACTCCCCTGCTTTGAACTATTAGATTTAGACATGAAATTTGACATGCATGTTTATTTTGTTGAGTAGAGATCCACTGAAAATGGGTTTGGTGGTAATCAACCACGGGGAGAGGGTTACGGGAGAGTAAAAGAGAACTGCACTTCTATTTTAGAAATTACTGTCCTTTTTTAAATCAAGTGGTGAAGGCTATAAGAATGTTTTTCAAACAAACAAACAAAAAAATCGAACGCTTAATGCTAAAACTTAGATATCAATAATTTATATAAACAGTATACATTCATACACAATTATGAAATATGCAGAAAAACGGGCATGTATCATCTACTTCAGCTGTAAAAATAAAAAAAATTAACTAAAAATTTTTGTCAATCTTGCTTTTTCTAGTTTCTTTCTTTACCATCCATTTTGCATTCACAAGTATTTCAACGTCCTTGCATCATTAAAAGAGGTATAGCGAAAATAATCAGATTTAAATATTCATTTATAAATTAGACCTATTTTTTTCAAAATATTATTTATCTACTGGATTCGATACATGATCATTTCCAAAAATTTATGTTTATTTTATTGAGTTCTTTTTAATTAGCCTTGCACGAGAAGGATGACTACAACTGCGTAACGAGATAAGAGCTTGTGAACCCATTTTGATCTCTGCGAATGATAATAAAATTATTAAATTCTTTAGGCTCTACAACTACCATTAATTATTGACGATGAACCTCGTAATTTCCATCATCGTAGATAATAAGGAAAACAACAAAACGGAAAATCCACATTCGTCCTCACGCGACGAATTCAATATTCGGAATTCCTCGATCGTCTGATAAATTCTACGAATACTTCTGAAGACATCGGTAGAATCATAATTAGAATTTTCAATACAGCAGGCATCATGTTGCCGCCAAAATCAACTGGCTTATCATGGCCTCTTGCACCTTGGAGAAGTATTATATGCATTTATGAACTATTTGTTTTCTTTTACTTTATTGCAGGTAATTTGCTTTAAATTTTTGTATTCTAGTAAACTAAATTCGATCTCCCAGAACCAACGGAAATTGGGAATGAGATTAGATATGGCATCTCGTTGGTATGCCTACTGTTCAACATAGCATTGGAAAAGATCATTTATGACTCCAAAATAACACTCAAAGGGAAACTTATGTTTTAAATCTCTCCAATTTTTTTCATTTGTCGATAATATGGATATTATTGAAATAACGCCCTCTGATTTGAAACGGACAAGAAGACAGGTAAAATGCACCTTATTATTAGCTAGAAGAAAAATAAATACATGCAGTGACCTAGGGTAACAGACTCTGCGCCTTACTCTCAAATTAGTATATATAAATTTGAAAAAAGTTGATCACTTTATATATCTGGATTCTGCATTTAGCATTGAAAACAATATCATTATCTGAAATACAGAGAAGAATTGGTGTTGTCATTACACGTCTTTACGGGTTGAGCAGGTATTTAAGATAATATTAAATTAAAAGGAAAACCACACTACTAATTTATAAAGGACTAACTAGACTTATTCTTACATACTCAGCAGAAACTGGGACAGTGCCACTCTTGGTGTCTTTAAGCATCCTTTTCAAGCAGCATTTTAAGAGAAACTCAAGTTGATCGTATTTGGCTCAAAATTAAAACTATACCGCGCCTGCAGGTCATTGTCGAATATATGAAATTGTAAAGAATTAAACTGCTTGCAGCATTATTAGATAGAATAATAAATGTTCAACACAAAAATTCTTTTTGGCTCCCCCACTAGAAAAAGGACTAGGGTCGACCCAGTGTCAGGTGAGTTGACTGCCTAAAAAGGGATTTCGCTGTTCTAAGAATGACTATTTAGAAGACCATGGTTTAAACAACTAATATATATATATATATATATATATATATATATATATATATATATATATATATATATATACAGTCAATTCCTACTTCTTAAAAACACTTACTGACGCGATCTGTTAGAGATAATTTTAACTTCATCAAAAGTAAGAGAAATATTTAAAATAAAAATAATAAAATTTAGTTAATGAATTAATATTTGAGAAAACTAGTATTAACATTAAGTGTCCTCCACTACAGTTTAAAAAATGTATGTGAGCTTCAATGGATAAATAAAAAGTGTTTTATAAATGATTGAAAATTTGAATATATATATGTAACGTCGTTGGCCGGTGTTGGTTATTTCTGAATAAGTGGAGAATTTCTGATTTCATTTTACTCTTCTTTATTTTCGCATGAAACATCAAAGGCGTTATGGCTTAACAAAAGCATACAAACACACAATGACATAAAGGATAAACGATCTGCAGCTATTTACACATATTGAAATGACGAGCTGGAGACAAAAATGGCGACTATTACATGGTGAAAGCAAACAGACAAAAAAGAGAGAGAGACAGAGCGATCACAAAAGATTTTCGTTTTATATACCGGCAGTGACAATCGCGTGACTATTATGTAATAAGAGCTCTGATTGGTTAAAATGGGCGGGACTGGGATTTTGAATACTAGTTGATTACGATTAAGATTAAAGCGTTAGTTTTTAAACAAAGAATTAAAGCTTGTTTAAATATTATTAAAAAAGTTAAATAAAAGGATGCTAGAGGGAATTATTACAAACACATACACACACACAAACATATATATATATATATATATATATATATATATATATATATATATATAGGAGAGAGTGAAGTAATAATAGAGGAATTGAAAGAGAGATCTGGAGGAAAATTCTTGAGAACACCAAGGCCTTCTTCAATGAAGAAGAAAAGCAAACTAGATTGTGATTATGATAAAACTTACACCTGAATGTCTGAAAAAAAAGAATAAATGGAATTTCTTTTCCTTAGGTGTATACTAATACTCACAAAAAGTTTTTCAGTTTTATCTCAAAGCATTTATCGCAACAAAAGTTTATAATAAATAAAATTGACCACCGAGATTATTGAAAAATCGGTTTCTCATACTCATTTTTTAAATTTTACTTTTTGTTACATTTGCTACGCAATGTTCAGTTTACACTGAAGATTGAGTACCCTTTTTAAATTTCATGCAGATGGCCGCATTGTTACACAATCCATTAATTCTATGGCCTTTCACCTAACTCCTGTTGAAACTGCAGAAAAAAACAACTGGAGCTACAGGAAGAGAAAAAAATAAAGCAACGCTTAATAACTCAAACACTGCGACCATAATTACTATGCACGGTTCCAATATTAATCACGCAACCGCTATTTGTGATAAATCAGCCAAAAAACAACTCAATTTTTCTCCCTCTTCATCATCATCATCATTCGAAAGAGCTACTGGAGCGTTGCCAAAACCCAGAAGGGAAAAAAGGCAAGAGAACGGTCATTTATTTTTGAGGAGGACAGGTGGAAAAGAGAAGTGATTTTTTTTCCATATTTTCTCCACTAAACATTGTGATTTAGCGAATGCGTTGTTTTTCTCTCCAGGAACAATTTTATAGTTTGTCTATTTTAACGAGTGAGTTGTTGAAATAGGATCATATTGTGGATAAAGCCTTAGAAAGGTAAGCTGATACAGAAGAAAATGTGATACATATGGGGCTCCACTTACGAGCAGAAAAAAATGAAAACATACAAAGTCAACTTTTTTTTTTAGACATTTTGTGAAAATTGACAGAAGATAGATTTAACGCCATTCCACTACATGCTTTTAAAAAATGTAAAGAATTTGAAACAAATAGAAATATTGAAAAATTCTGATTTCTAAATTACAATTTTACTTATATTAAATATATTCATAATATTACGAAAATGAAAGAGATTAGAGGATTTTATCATAATTGCTGAACATAACGTAAAATACAAGAATATGTAACATAAATATTAAGGTAGATCGATTTTTTAAATTTAAAAAAATTATTTATGCGGAAAGGATGTTCGTTGGTATGTAGAAGAAGGCAAATAAAATAAAAAAAAATTTTTTAAGTACTGTACAAGGGAATGAAGTTTAAGTCTTTGAAATTTTTTAATGTAAATATCAAAGTAATTTTTGTAAAAAAAAAACCAGGCATTTTTGAACTTTTTAAGGTAACCGACTATCCTAAAATTTTGAATTTTTTCAAAAATTGACATTTTTTTATAATTTTATTTTCCATTAACTGGAACAAAAATTACAAGTGTATTTGTAAAGCAGACGCCATACCTTTTAAAGAGATTTCAAACTTTAAAATGCGTTTTACTTGGGATGTGTTTTTTCCCGAAAACTCAAACGGTTACAGTGATTGCTCAGAAAGATTTAAGAATAATTAACTGATTTTTTGTGTATGTTTTTTGTAATAGTAGTAGGGTTTTAACCTTCATATTTATCAATCACGAATTTATTAGAAAATTTACTGGCCTTTATGTGAATATAATAATTAATTTTTCAAGCAATTTCATGTAATGAATAAGATAAAGTGCTGTAGGTTTTGTAAAAGTTAAAGTATCTATTACCCTGAAAGTCATTTTAAAAATGAATACCAAAGTAACACATCAAAATTGAAAAATTGAGAATTTGTTCATAAATTTTATGTGCAGGGTGGGTCCCATTTATGCAATTTTAAGTCAATTTTTACCCATTTTAGTAATAATTATTTCTTTTTCTCTTCTTAAGTTTAGCTTTTTTCCCCTTAAAATATATTAAATAAAGCTAAAATCCACAAACAAAATTCTATTCTTTTTTTTAAATGTTTTCGCAAATAGTCGGATACCTTAAAATTTATTGCGAAGAGAGGGACACGTACTAAATAGTTACAAGAAACAAGTAATATATAAAAAAAATTAAGTTAATTCCTACTTAGATCAAAGAAAAATTTTATTTTAACTACTTTTTATTAAGTAGTTACAATTAATATAAATATATATATATAATATGACAGAATCACAATATAAAGTGTTAATTATTTTTTATTAATTATCATTAAAGTATCGTATTGCCATCCAAAACAATCGTGTCTATAAAATTTCAGTTCAACTGAATGCTTTAAAACGTGAGAAAAAAACCTTTTCACAAGTTTTGACACAAGTCACCAAAAGGGTCGCCAAGTCTCCAAAAAAGATGCCAACATGTCTGTGTATTTGAAATTCTTTAAATAATTAGTTTTAATCAATTAATTTTTATTAATTATGCTTAAATCAATGCATTGTCATCCAAAATAATCATGTATATAAAATTTCAGCTCAATGGAGCGCTTTAAAATGTATTTTATAAACGATTGAAAATTCCACGAAGATAAATAAATAAATATATAGAGAATGTGAACTAATAGTATAGAAATGGAGAAACATTAGGTACATTTAACACCTTCTTTGGTATAATTTTAAAAAAAGGGAAAAAAACCTAATGTCGAAATGGTAGTGAACCTTCAACAGGAAAACGGGAAAAAAAGCTTAGATTGGAATGACTCGACGATGCGAAGGGCGAAAACTGGGGTTATGAAATGTACATTGAATTTTCCATTACTCAGTACTCACTTATCAATTATAATCACTTTTGGTTATTTTTATCGAAGAAAACAAATTTAATTTTAATTCTAGAATCATCTGAAAAAAGATAAGTATTTCCACATTTTTCGAAAATTTAACTCTTTTGTGGCAATTCTAAATTTTGGATTTATTTTTTATAATTATTTTCTTTTAATCTTCATACAGTAGAACTTGTTTCACGCAATAGGTTTTTATTACTAATAATTATTTCTTCTTGTAATTTCTTTCCATATATAACCGCTTACTGAACCTAATAAACATATAATAACATAATAAATGAACATGAATATACAATATATGAATGTATATAATTAAAGTATTATAATTAATATTGAACTAAAATAAATCACATTTAAGGAAAATTTTAATATATTTTTTCGAGTACTTTATAGTAATAACTGTATTAATATTTTCCTCTCCAATGCTTAAATTAATTATTTAACAGGCATAAAAGATGAACCTTGTTTTCACTGATCGATGAATGAAATCATCTTATGGCATATATTTGTTGACATAAAAGCTTTTAAAATCCTAGCTATCTGTTCAATTTAAATACATTCTATTTTATTCAATTTAGGAATAAGTAACATTACATATTTGCATTATTTTTCGTTAAAATTATTTCTTTAGATTATATTTTCATTCTTTATAAATCAAAACAAAATGGCTATTATATTGATATTTAAAAAAGTACATGTTTACTGTACCTCAGTTCAGCACATGAAAACTTTTCAGAAGTTTGTACATCATGTACAATAACTTCAGATCGTCAAATATAATACATCTACTTAGACATATCTACTCAAACAAATACTGCTTTAATAAGTATTTCTTAAAATTCTACTGAAGCAGTTTATTTAATCCGTTACATCCAAGCTATATCAAAATTGGCTGTCTATCAGGTATCATTTCTAACATTTTATTCGTTCTTTCATAAATTTATAATGATCAAAATATTTTCATTTATTAAAATTCTTATTTTGAAGCCCTATGGCAGAGTGGTTAATGTATCGCGCTTCCACACAACAGGTCCGAGTTCAATTCCCTGGCTGGGCATCCGCATCCTTTCATCCCTTCATTGGGTCAATAAATGAGTACCAAGATTGCTTGGAAACTTAACACTGGGAGTTTCGTGTCAGACTGACCACCTGACCGGAATATTGGTTCATACACCTCAGGTCTCGAGATCCCGTGTACTGAGTAGGACACAGTAGGCCTTGTCTCTGATGGGTTGCCACGAAACTAAGTTAAGTTATAAAAAGAAAAGAAGTTGTTTTATTAAAAATTATAGGTGCCTAGAGGTGCTTAAATTATTACAAAGTAACTGATATTTAAAATAAATGGATTTTACGTTTTGTTAAAATGTAACATAAAAGATTTTAAACAAAAACATTAAACCACGGTAATTAAAACAATTAGAAAATATTTCAGAATAATACTAATGAATAAGTACATAAAATTTATCTTCTTTATGTTATTGGGAAAGCTTTTTGATTCTTACTTTACTCGTGATTTTGTGAATATGAATGACGTTTGGCAAACGCTTAGGATTTGAAGAAAAATCTATACCTTTTCCCCTTTTGTTTTATTCAGAAAAATATGATCCATATTATTGAATGTAATACTTTTAGAAGAAGTTCAGATTTTTAATGTCATACTTAGACGTTGACATTTTACACGATGCTTCTTCAATTATAAAAAATGAATCTTGTGAAAGCAGGTCTCCTTAAAAAAAATTCCAAGCTTCTTAAAAACTACTCTAAAACAGAATTGCTCCGTTTTGATCAATTCATGTAATAAAACAATATAAAAAGACAAGATGGGAAATAAAACTTAATTTCTTCAACCAGTCAATCTTTTTCTCTTTAACTATGACTTCTCAAACATACATTTCGAAGCCCAATTTGAACAAAATTAATTTTTAATGCAAGTCAAGATGTTACAATTTGATAAAACAAAAAAGAGAATGTTTATTTAAAAACAGATCAAGAGCACTTGTAAAAATTCAGTTGCATGTGTGTAACTAGATATTTATAAAAAAGTTTTTTTTTCTTTTTTTTTATAAAACAGAATATTTTTCCCCTTTGCAAGTTACTGTTGCAAATTAATAACAAAAGAAAAAGAGCTAAATACTTAAATGCAATTAAAGAAAAATGTGCTTATGTTATATTTTGTTACATGCTTAGACATATGCTATTTTAAATATATGTAATAATTAAAAATAATATTTACATAAAATTAGAATCTTATTTATTTGAAATATCTAATTCATAAATCAGAATACCCTACTTTGAAACACGTCTCCATTCATCTATGATTTAAAACATTATTTTAATAGATTTATAAGTGATTCATTATTACAAAGATTTTACATTGAATTTCTGATAGATTTATTGGCAATTTCAAGTAACAGAATATCATAATGGCTTACATGTGCCTTACACACAAACCAAATGAAGCTATTTAATAAAGTACTGATGTAATTTCTAAAAATAACAAACATTTTCTTTCATTTGAACATGTGATTATGTTTTGTATAGTACGCTTTTCCGTGTTTAGCCTTAAGTATATTTAAATTTGGTATTTTAATAATTTTTCTTCTTGTAAATTTTGCTTTTGAGTGGAGCGAACACTTATAATAACTATCCTGAATTTAAAATTAATTAAACCAAGAGGGATCAGTATCAAAATGTCCTCTTACTATTATGACTATAATTACATGACCAAAATGAATCCCATCCCATCGATAAATTACAAATATATACACATACAAAGGAAAGTAAAAAATGATGGTCACATATTAAATATTTTACAAAACTGAGAATGGAAAATTTCTGAAAAACTAAAAAAAAAAAACAGTAAACCAATACAGAGATATAATATAAAGTAAATTCAGCCAAATTAAAACTTTTTGTTCACTAAACATGCCACTGACTTAGAGAAGTGACAAAGGGAGGCATCCCATAGGACAGTGCTCCGGAACCTTTTTATCGCAGCGGACTGGTCAACATTTGATAATTTTACCGCGGCCCGCTGAGGGTGGGACACGTTGATTGTTTATATTTTAGATTGTTTTGATTTAACAATTTTAATTTAGTTACATTTATATAAATATGCCTTCAGAATAAAATATAGTTACACCAAAAATGAATAAAAGTGATTTAACGTGGAATATAAAGTGATTTCCGTGGAAAGTTGTGCAAATCCGAGAGAAATGCACCACTTTAAATAAAATGGTAATATTTTAATGTTCTTCAGGTGGCCCGGCACCATTTGATCCACGGCCCGGTGCCGGTCCGCGGACTGGGGGTTGCGGATCACTGCCATAGGATAAAAAACCAATTTTTAAGAAATTCATTTTCAGAAGTATTTTATTGTTTTAAAGAACATGAATAGGCTTAAAGAGTCATAATTATTAAATAGATAGCATTTATTTCTCTTTGGTTTTGAAAAGAAAAATATTATTTTTAAGAAATTTGAGCAAATTTTATTGTTAAGAAAAACACAATAAATAAAACTACATTGAACATAATGCAGTTTTAATTTTATTGATATACTCGTACTTCTTGATCACTCTAATGTGTCTGAAACTGCAGGGTAAAAATATTTTAAGAAATAAATATTTTACAAGCATTTAAATTTGATGTTAATGAAATTTCATCAAAATTACTGTATGTTCTAATTTAAATATTGCTGTAAAATTTGATTAAATGTAATTATCTTAAATCCTGTGGTTTGTCTCTCATACAGATTAAAGAGCTCATAACATATATGTTATAAATTCCATTGAATTTGATTGGATTGTTTTGGAAAATCTCGTTTTTAATGAACAAATTATCATAAAAATTCCATTCTTCAAAAAGCACAAAAAATATTCTAATAAGTTTGATAAAAAGTAAATGCTATAAAACAAATTAAAAAAAGACTCTATTTTTGTATATTATTACCTCTTCCTCAAAATTTATATTTCTTTTTTCTAATGGCCCTAACATCAAATGCCTAAAAATCATCTAACCAACCTAGTCGGAAACCTTAATTGTGTTTTAGGAAATCCCAACGTTCCTCTTCAGTAGAAACGTTATTCATAATAGTGCAAAAAGTATTGTAGAAAATAAAACATGATTGAAAAAAGACAAGGGGTCTCAGGGGTGTTAACTTTGTCTCGAGGTGTGAAAATAGAAACAATTTTCAAACAGGTATAATTCTTTTAAATTTAAATTAAATGATTCGAATCTTTTACACATTATTTACAAAGAATTCTGGCTTCAAAAGTAAAGATTTTGAATAGTTTCATTTTAAAAAATTATAAGCATATGAAAATAAGAAATAATTCTGTAATAAATATTAAGTAATTTTTGCGTTGAGCAAGCAATTTTCTAAAATAGTAGCCTCTGATGTAAAAACTTAATAGAATTATAAAATGTATCATACTCTTTAAACCCTACGTCATTTAATAATAATATATCTTTAGTGTATTTCAAAATATTTGAAAAATATTGAAATTGTTTAAAAAATATTTTCAAAAAGTAATTTACTCATTTTTTTAAAAAAAATTATTATTCTATTTATATAAAAAGACTATACAGTGTAATAAGGGGATACATTTAACTTTATAAATCAACTTATAGCTAGTAATTAAAGATACTATTTTAGAAATTAGTTTCCGCAACGAAAAACTTAATTAATATTTCTTATAGAAATGTTTCTTATTTTCGTATGCTTACAATTTTTAAAATTATGATTATATTTTAAAAGTTTTACACTTTTCTTGAAGCCCCATTCCTTTATAAATAATGTGTAAGAGATTCGAATTACTTAATTTTAGATTCAAAGGGTTTCAGCTCTATAGAGAAATTGAACACCTCTGAGACTTCTTAGCCTAAAATTTACACGTGCAATTATAGACTAATATGTTAAAGAATAAAACTAAAAAGAATATTTATTGTATTAAGGGAACAAGTAACAAAAAAGTACACTCAGCATAAATTCCAGAAGTTGCCAAATGTTTTTTTTTAATAAAATTATACTGTGTACTTATTTTTAACAAATAATCATGAAGATATGGTAAGGAAAAAAAAACAAAATAGCAGTTTATATGTGTACACATTCGATTATTTCTGGTATACAAGAGAGACAAAAATGTTTAGGAAATAAAACAAAGGTTTTGCATCGAACAAAACTAGTCGTAATATTTTTCTTTCCTATTCGCCAAGTCTTCCTGAAATTTTCATTCTGCAGCTATAATAAAAACTAGCCAATAGGAACAAACTAAATATCATTCGACGAAACTTTAAGCATCTCTGAATGTATATTTCAGCCTGATAATGCTCCCATCCATACATGAAACTACCCGGAACATCGCCTTAATGGCAGAAACATGTCAGTTTTCGGATGCTTTGGATCGCGAATAAGCCCCATAGAGAACTCGGGAAGAATCGTGCTGCGTATAGTAACCGGAATAAAAAGGGATATTTTCCCGCTCAAGCATTGGGAGGAATATTGGAGCGATATTGGAATGGGACAAATAATATATTTCTATTCAAATTTAATCTTTTATAATATATCTCTTTTAAATTGTTATCTTTTTAATATCCTTTTCTGCCCATAAGTCAATGAAAATATCTGCAATATAATTTTAGTCTTTGAAAAAAAATATGTTCTTATACTAGAACTTTGTCATCTAAAATAAAATTGAATTTCTTCTGATGTTAAAGATTGAAAATATATTCTTGAGGTGTTTAATTGTTATTTCAAACACAGTATATTTCAATTGCTTACTGAAACTGACTGAATAATATTATAAATAATCAATATCGCACAGTATACAGTGTAAGAAGAATTTACTTTTGAATAATATGTTTTTGATTTTGGCATGCTACATCTTTTTAGATAGAAAATGTTTTGCAAATAGGAACGAAAATGATGCATGGAGTCATTTTGATACATTGATTTAATTCAAACTAATAAAAAAACTATTATTTACAAAACCTAATATAAGGCTATAAATTAAATTTGTTTCCAATCTTCGTTTATCCTGACATCTGTACAATAACAAAATAATGGCTTTCAAAAAATAGCGAAAGGTGGGTAAAATTGCTTCCATGATGATTTTGAATCTTTTAATACCGACTATATATATTTCTGCTGTACAGGGAGGTGGGTCCATAGAGTATTGCTTAACCGTAAATCACTGGCCCAATTCAGCTACAGCTTTAGAAATCGTAATAAGTCTCCATTTCAGTCCACAGACTCTTTTTGTATCTACATTTCTTTTGTCTCTTGAACTCCAATTTCTTCCTTCTTTAGCATTGTAGGTTCTAGAACTTTTTCATTTTTATTTTATTATACTATATATATATGTATATAAATATATATAATTCAATCACAACACAGGAATCAATATAAAAAAAATCGAAACTAAATGAATCCTATAAGATAAAAATCCCATTTCCGAATAACAATGGCGAATATAGAAAGACAAAATTCTAACGTTTTCACACAAAATTAAAAAAATTTTATAAAGTAAAAATATATAAAATATCCAAGTGCAACCTCGGACTTAGGACCGATAAGTGGGGTTAACTAGTTTGATGGCGCCAGCCTTCCCCCTATTGCAACTTGGTAAATTAATATTAAAATATCCAATTCTCAAAAATTTAAAATTAAAAATTTATATATATATATATATATATATATATATATATATATATATATATATATATATATATATATATATATATATATAATACATGAATAAAATAAATGGTGCAAAAGAATATTATACTAAGATTAGATAATAGCAGATTTTACAAGAATTTGACGTATTGAGCTGTTAAAATTGAAAATACTGAAAGAGTCATTGGACTAAAATGAAGGAATATTACGATTACTGAAGCTGTCACTGATTTAGAACAGTGAAATAGGGTTAAACACCTTCCTTTATGAATCCACCTTCGCTGTTTAGCAGAAACGTTCGATATAGTAGAAAAAGAGAACCCTATTAAAACCTTATATATATATATATATATACACACCTTAGTACCCTGTATATAAATATATGTATAATTTATTTTATTTAGATATTATAATTCGAACGTGTTTATTTTACCAATATACTTAATTTTGTTTTCATAAGTGAGTGAGATTGTGATTTATATTAGTATCGCTTTATTAAGTAACTTTAGGGCGCTGGACCTCGTTATTTTGACCCCCGGTCAAGTGACACCTGAACTATCACCCCTTTATGTAACTGCAACACCACTCCGATGGGATGACAACGACCGATTTATCATGCATCGACCCATTCTACAAAACGGGTCTTCAGTGACAAAATGACTTGAACCCGTGACCACCGACCCAAGTTTGTGACTATAACCATTAAGCTACCACTGCCACTTATTCTACACTGAGCATTTCTCACGCATACATCAAAACAGAAACAAGTGCGTGTGTTGTTTAAGCGATACAAACCGAAATAAAATTAAATGAACATAATGATATGATTCATAAATGATCCACTTGTTCATCGATTTAAATCTAATTAAATAAATATTATGAATGACAGGTGAAGTTTGAATAATATGTCAGTTGTGATATTGGTTAGTGTTCCTAAACTTTGTATTTAAAGAAATGAAAAATTCAACTATTTGAATTCATTCAAATTTTTTAATAAAAATTTTTCATCACGTTATATATATACATTTGAATATAAATATGTTAGATATTTTATTTATATTCTATTTGAAGTTTTTTACCAACCAAGTCACAGAGGAGGAAAGGTTGGTACCATCAAAGTAGTTTAACCCCTCTTATTCGGTCCTAAGTCCAAAATTGTGAGGGTTTTTTCACCCTCAGGATTTTGTTTCAATTTTTACTGAATTGCTTTCTTTTAATCTTTTTATACATTTTTTGGTATTTAGTGATTATTGTATTATGTTTCTATGAATGATTCTTACATGTTTTGGATACCTGTTATAGATTTTGCATTCTTATATATATATATATATATATATATATATATATATATATATTCCACGTTGCGCAGATACTATTATTTACTTTAATAAATGTATTTCATTTTCTAATATTTTAAAAAAAGAAGCAGTAAAACTAATTAAGTAAATATATTATTGCAGTTTTATTCTTCTTTTTTTAATATAATTTGCAACAGAGAGAGAGAGAAGAATCATCAAAATTTTATACACATTCCAAATATTATATATATTTTTTTTTTAAAAAAAAAAGAAACGGAATATATATATTTTTTTCGTTCCGTACAACAGTTGTTTCTGATTGTTGCGTGATAAAATCAATTGCGTTTCTCCGCTAAATCTTAATTACTCATTGTAGAAATTAATGATGAAAGCTGTGGAAAAAATGGATTCCACTTAAATTAATGGATTTGAACAAACAATGATAAATTATTTTGAGTTTAAAGTAAAGTTTCTTTGCCGTTACATGTTGTAAAATGAATTCTTTCTTTTTGATACAATTTATTGTTTAGGTTTCAAAATTGACACTTATTTACTGTACAGCAATTCATTTCTATAAAACCACAAATCATTTGAAACATAATTTTACAGGGAGAAATACTGTACTAAAATATAACTTGTTCCAGAAGTTTAGATTCCAGAAACTATTGAAAATGAGCAATTAATTTTGCTTAGTGGAGTAATTTGTAACAATTATAATGTTTTTAAAAGTTCTCAACAATATTGTTCTTGACAGTGTTCAAAGATAGTTTATAAAGAAACCGAATTTAATTGGAAGTGAGTACCATTTTTTCGAGTTAATTTATATTCAACAGAGAATATTCTAATCATACTTGATTCTATTACGGTCAAAAATTAAGTTCTTTAACTCTATACTTTAGATGGAAATTATAAATCTTATAAGCATTTTAACTAACTATATAAGAACACACAAAAAGCTACAAATTTGATTCAATTCTTTAATTTTTATAAAACTGTAAAACTCAATCGTATTTACTGTATATTTTTCTAAAAATTACCATTTCATTGCTTTTGTTATTTGATTCATATTTGGAACCTTTTTCATTGAAATGCTAAATTCAGAGAATATTGAAGTTAATATTTCCTGTTATTGCGCAAAATAATTTAATGATTATCTTCACTTAATTGGACAGTGCGGGACCACTTTAGTCTAGCAGTTATGGTCACGAATTCGTGATTGTAGTCTCGCGGGTTGGATTTCTGATGCCACTGAAAATCAGCCGTGTAGAAGGTGCCGATGAACCTTAAATCTGTCGAGGCTCAATGTCCTTCCGTTGGTGCGGTGTAGTAGTTAAGACAGGAAGAGGCCATCTCAGGTGTCACTGAACCTCGTGAAGTTAATATAACTCACTAACTCTATATTACTAAACACAAAACCTACTAAAAGTATTTTTAAGAGAAAAAAATTTTTCAAGATGTCTTTACAATTATTATATCCTATGACCATGGTAGCCTAATGATTATGGTCACGAATTTGTGGCTAACGTGTCGTGGGTTCGAGTCCTAATTATCATGAAGATCCATTGTAGGGAGGGGGAAGGCTGAATGCGTTGATTTTTTCGAGCTCAAAACCCTTCCTTTAGCGTGGTGTGGTACTCTGAAGGTAGGAGTGCAACCTCAGATGCTGTCCTCTTAGTTTTGTAACGACATCTATTTGGGTTTCTACTAATCCTTTTTTATGGAAAATACTCTTAAACTGTGATATTAGTATAAAAACTGCTTTTCGTATAGATGTCTTGATTTTATGTAAATGCAATTTCTGTTTAAGTATCAGTCGTTGAGTAGGCGAAGTAATGGTTAAGAGTGGATCGTAAGCTGAAACGCAAGAGTTAGCAGCTGATGGTCACTATCTAAGATAATACTAGAAAGGTGATCTACAGGAACAGTGGAAGATATCCACCTTACAGCCGAACGAGCTATCAGGTCGAAAGCCGGATCATACAAGAGATTTAAAACAGATAAATGCCTTCCATATATTTGATATAAAACTTCGAGTTAAGAATTCTTATTGCTCCTCAGGTTTGTTTATTAAAGTATAATCCTATAGTTTTAAAGTTTGAATCAGCGTTTCTAAAACTGTGCCCCCCCCCCTCAGGGGACGTGATAACCCTTCGAGGGAGGTGCGGGCATATTGAAAGTACGAAAACAAAAAAATATTTAAAACACAATTAATTTATTGAACGTAAATAAACAAAATACTTTATGACATAATAAAAAATAAAATACACATTTTCACTGATACAATACACTTATAAATAATTTTATGGATAGCAGTGCACAGAAAAATTAGTAGTTTCTGAGAAGATGTAAATATACGCCCGGAGCAATTAACGCACTGGCTGAGAGAGACAGTTTTTTCGCCTATGGTAATAAATAGGTTAAAATCGTATAGTAGCTTTAGTGTCAAAATATTTTATTATCTAATTTTATACATTGTTATTGTATGGGGGAGGGGATGCGATGAAAATTATGATTCAGTATTGGACCGCAAATATTGAAAGTTTGAGAATCGCTGGGTTGAATAAAATTAGTGATTCGAATATCTTGTCTGTTTCTTCCTCGAACCTTCTCATATCCGCGACCTCCGGGCCGCTGTAACTTGACTAAAGCTCAGAATTACAAGGTTCGTCTCTCTTGTGTGCGAATTTAATATAACTCTCCCTCACTCAATTATTATGACCCCCAAACTAGACAAATTGCAAATGATATAATTCGAGATCCTTTACAACTGAAGCATGCAAGCACGTTTGATTTTATAAGAGCAAAGGAAAACACACACACACACTTTTTAAAGCCTGAAAAGCCATTTCACTGATAGCTCCATCTCACGGGAGAAGTGAAGTCACGGGACATGTTTGAAAAAGTAGATGGGGAGGGAGCGGGGCAATTTCGAACATTCTCCGAAACTTGTTTTCCGAGAGTGGGCCTTCCTTGGGGAAGAAAAAGAATGGAGCTACCTCATAAAAGCGGGAGACATTCCGGAAAGCGGACATTTCTCTTTGTTTGCGTCCGGACTATCCGGAATTCGAGCCATTAATCTGGGATTTGGTTCCCAGAATAGGAACTCCAGAAACGCCTTTCGAATCATTTAAGGCAGAACGGCGCACCTGTCATTCTTGATAAGGAGACATTTTTCCAAGTGAGCATTCCGGAGTTTGTTTCAAAATACTTTTTGACGACACCAAGGGCTGAAATTAAGCAGTTATGACTGTAGTTAAGTGTAGGATGCCCCTTAAATAATATTGGCTCTAAAGATCCGCAGGAATTTCTGTAACGAGTGCATTTTCTTTTCTTGATTTGTTTCTTCAACGTTGCTTGATGTAAGTAGAAAAGGAGAGTTGTATGTTGGGTGAAAGTTTATTATTAAATAACTCTTATGGTCGCCTAGTAAGGTAAAGGTACACCATAAGGGTCAGCAGCCTTGTAGCTGGAGCAATCTAACACTTTATCCTTTTTTGTTTCGGGGGCCAAACTTTTGGAAAATTTTTTAAAAATTCGATCCCCCCCCCCTGCCATAATGCACGAATAGATAAGGAATAAAGGTCAAGAGTATATAGATTTAGACTTTTCTTTTATATAAATAAGTAATATATACTTTGTGTTTTATTATATACTGTTTTGCATCATTAAAAGATATTTATTAAGGAATCCGACTACGTTCGGAACCGTGATTTTAAAAATTGATAATTTTCATGATATTTAATGTCACTTAGATTAGAATACATGTTTAAAATTGTTTAAGGACATTTTGACAAAAAAAGTTATTTAAATACAATATTTCGGCTACAAATTAACTTAGAATAACCTTTTTTCAAAATGTTCTCCTTTTATAAAAAATGCTTCTATTATAATAATATTTTGCCTGCATATAGCTCAGACCTCTGTACAGAGGCTCAACTATGAGTTTTGAAAAATTCACATTATTTTCAGAGTTACAACCATTTGAAATAATTATTGGCTGTTCTTTCTTAAAATTTCTCCCCTCTGTTGTCGTAAAACATGAATAAACCCACTTCTAAGTTATATATCTCAAAAATTCTAGTTGAGCCTTTGTACAGATATCGGAGCTATTTACAGGTAAAATATTATTATAATAGAAGCATTTTTCACAAAAGAAGAATATTTTGAGAATGGGTCATTCTATGTTCATTTTTTGTCAAAATATTGTGCTTAAATAATTTTTAATGTAATACTATTCTTAAAACAATTTGCATTTTAACTGTACAATTTTAGTTATATACATTTTCTAATCTAAGTGACACTAAATATCATAAATATTATCCATTTAAACGCTTTTGCAAAATCAGGGTTCCGAAGGTAGTCGGATACCTTAATGTGAAAATTAACAACAAATATAACTATACTTTTATTATAAAATATTAAAATTGCACATGCATTGAGTACTGTGTATCTTGTAAAAATATTCACAAAAAAAAAAGAAATCAACAGATTTAAATTATGAGTATTCCTTCAAAATAGGTAAATTAAGGCGCGAGTTGGAAACCTCTTTCTTTATACTGACAATGTTAATTTGACTGTTTTCGATGTACTTTTTCTCAAAGTCTGTTATATGTACATGCTTGAAATTTTTCATGTGCAATTAAGGTATACCTTTCTCATTATACCGAAATGAGCTTTAATCTAATTTTGAACTTTTTCATGATTTTTAAAATATTTTATCAGACATCGAGAGTTCACGTCCTGGTACTAGAAAGAACCCACCGTATAGAGGGAGCCGATTAACGTTAAATCTGTAGAGGCTCGATGTCCTCCCGGTGATGTGGTTTGGTAGTTAAGAGAGGATGGTGCCCTTTCAGGTGTTGCCCTTGTCACTGGACCGAAGTTTAAATTTACTAGGTCCTTTGCCAACAGCTCTTGTGTTGCTTTTTAGTAAGACGTTAATATAACTCTTCCACG
>BMAV01025152.1:109089-128315 GCA_019973955.1 Trichonephila inaurata madagascariensis | reverse complement strand
TTTCTGATTTTTTCCTTAAAATATACTAAATATATCTAAAAATCACCGAAAAATCCCCATATCTCCATTTTTTGAAAAAAAAGTTGTCGCAAGTAGTCGGATACCTTAATTTAATCTTACAATAGTGTAAAAAACTTAAATCTGCATGTTAGTAATTTAATGTCATTTTCTTTTGGATTTACTTTATGATAAAAACTGTATTATATATTCATCAGCAATACTTTCTATTAAATTTTATGGCGTTTCAATGAGAATTTGGCAAAATATTGGAACATTCAGATTTGCATCATTTTTGGAGAATTTGGGACAGTACGGATACTTCTCGAAACTTCTGATGAAGTCTATGACGTCATGACCAATGACTCAAAAGGATTGCTTGAGAAAGCAGTGGACGGTAACCGCGTAGACATTAAATATTGGTCGCTTCCTGAAACTGAATTATTCTATTTCAGCTGCTGAAGTGTTCGCTCCGGTGTGTCTCCCTATGACTGAGTGATTGCATGCGGAAAGTTTTTATAGTTACATGGCTGTATTTTTAGATGATGATAGTTATGTATGCGGGCTGTAGAAGGTGGGAGGATTTTCTGGAACTATTCGTAAGATAATTACTGCTGTTTATAACTATTTTAAGAATTATTTTTTTCAATAAATTGCATCCCTCTTGATGAATTCTTCTGTTCTGTACAGCCGCCTTAACATAAATCCACGAGACCCGAACCACACAATAATATCATTAAAATCAGATATCATCAAATTACAATTAAGCTCACAATATAAGTCAGGGAAGTAGGGAAACCTCTATATCGTCAATGTTAAATTGGCTGTTTTCGATGTACCTTTTCTCAAAATTTGTTATATATATGTACATGTTTGAAATTTTTCATGCAATTAAAATACACTTTTCTCATTATACTGAAATGAACTTTTAGCTGATTTTGAATTTTTTCATAATTTATAAATTATTTTATCAAACATAGTGAAATTTAACCCATTTTTCAAGTAAAAAATTTCTAAAAAAAAATTTGTTTCAGTATTTTACAAATAGCTCATTTTAGTATATATTAGCCATCATTATAAACATATAAAAATTTTAAATACCTTTGAATCGTAGTTTCTTAGAAAAGGTACATAGAAAACCAAAATTTACATTTTGAGATAAATTGATTTTAATGTATACAGTAAGGCTTCTAATCGGCTAGAAAATAAAAAAAGTAAACGGCTCAATTTACAATGAAAGATACATGTTTTGGTTTATATCAGACTTTCAACTTTTAAGCAAAAACGAAGTACTTTGTTTACATTTTTCGCCATTCAAATGGAAGTGGCCCAGTTTCAACGAATATTTAAAAATATGTTTTAAGGACTTCTAATTACCCTAGAGGTTAAAGTAAGTTATTTTTAGAAAGTTTAAAATTTATGTAATTTGAAAATGTAAAAATCTCAAATTGTCAAAAAGATAAGGTTTTAGCTTTCCAATACACCCCTTTTAACGCTTTTAACAAGAAATATTTCCCTTTACTTTATAATACTTACATTATTCAAAATTGTGCTCATAATTTGAAAATTTGAATATAATTGTAAAAATATTCCGAAAATTGTAAGGTTTCCTAAATATATTTGCTTAATGTAATATCAAATCAAGGGATTCTTGTTTTAGTGTCCTTTTGCCTAGTGTTATTAAAGGACTATTGACAATAGACCTATTCATTTAGTGCAATGGGAGGGTGAGAAGTATAGTATATGGTTTTATACCATTTTACTGACTATGCTCCCAATTATCTCACATAATGGTGTTCGATGGAGCGAGAATACGAATCTTCAAAGATAGGGGGGGAGCGAGGGATTTTGACAATGAGTTCGTTGGCTTGGCGACATTTCATGAGTCACAGTTTCAAATCTTAAATCCAAGCCAAAACAAATAAATCATGATTGTAGAGAAACTGATGTGCATATAATATATGATGTTGCTCAAAATCCTCACATTGGTATATTGTGGGAGTCAGTAGAGTAAGGTGTCAGTTACATTTTTTCCTAGTTAATGGACAGACCTAATAAATACAAGCTCCAGCTCCAGTACTATTCATATAATACATATCATGCTAAATGGATTAACATTATATGTTAAACATGTGTGTATTATTAACATATTATATATTAAAATGAAAAACTACTCATACATTTTTCACTTTTAAGGTATCCTACTACGTTTGGAACCGGGATTTTTCAAAAGTGTGTAAATGGATAATATTTATGATATTTAGTGTCACTTAGATTAGAATACATGTATACAATTGTTTTAAGGACCTTATGACAAAAAAAATTATTTAAGTACAATGTTTTGGCAAAAAATTAACTTAGAATAACCTTTTTTCTAAATGTTCTCCTTTTGTAAAAAATGCTTCTATTGTATTAATATTTTTCCTCTATTCAGATCAGACCTCTGTACAGAGGCTCAATTAGAATTTTTGAAATGCATAACTTGAAAGTCGGTTTATCCATGTTTTACGAAAACAGAAAGGAGAAATTTTAAGAAAATACTCCGATAATTATTTCAAATGGTTGTAACTCTGAAAATAATTTGAATTTTTCAAAACTCATAGTTGAGCCTCTGTATAGAGGTTTGAGCTATAAACAGGCAAAATATTAATACAATAGAAAGAGAACATTTGGAAAAAGGTTATTCTAAGTTAATTTTTTGTCAAAGTATTGTATTTAAATAATTTGTTTTTGTCATAATGTCCTTAAAACAATTTTATACATGTAGTCTAATCTAAGTGACATTAAATATCATAAAAATTATCCATTTATGCGCTTTTTTAAAATCATGGTTCCGAACGTAGTCGGATACCCTAAATTTCAATTTAAATGAAAAGGACAGTTTATAATTTATAATAAAGGATATGTTACAACGTGTGCTACATCTGTAGGGATCAATTTCATTTAATTTTGAGTTTTTATTACCGGCACCCTCAAAAGCAATGGGATGACTATAGGCGACTGACCTCGTAAATTTCAGCAAAGAGAATTACATTTGAGTGTATATTCATTTCACAAAACGTTCCTACCACGACAAAGTGAGAACTTTGAGCCATAATAGATTTAATGTGCATCAGCCCCTCAACACGATAGTTCTTCAATGGCATCTGGACTCGACGAGCCCGTGACTCGACAAAGCCAGCCAGGAGTTCAGTAACATCATTAATAAGATACAACTTTCACACATTGATACTGTCCACAAGTTAGCGGTATGCGGAAGTTCGGAAGTAGGAATGGCAGATTACGTGTTCACAAGTTCACAGATTTTGCTTTAAATGAGTCTACTTCTCCAGTTTTGATCACTTTGAAGATAAGTCACTTAACGAAGCAGATAAATATTAAATTTGTTGAGATCAACTCCATTTAATTAGTATAGTATATCAGTTTGAAGAGTGAGGAGTCAGCTTAGGTGGCTCATCATCACTTTCCCGTGATTTAAAATTACAAGGACCATTATCTTTACTAATACCTATCCTTTTGCTTAGAAGAAACATTAAGAAGTAATTAATCAATTGAATCTACGATTTAACTAGAAATTGGAAGTCCACATATTTCCATACTGTAGTCCCTTAGATAATGCGATAGTAAACATGAGAGATACATAAAGGAAAACACATTCTATTTCATGGTAAAGTACAATTAAAGTAAAATCTATTTAACACTGTTGAAAATTTAAAACACTCTCCAAGTACCCATCGGAGAATTTTGATGCTGTAAATTATTTTGGCGACGAAACAGCGACGCGACAGCAGAAATAGAAACATTACAGGAAATCCATCGAGTTGATTGCTTAACCGATTCAGCCAATGCTTTCTTATCCGTTTGCAGCTGTGGGGATTCCCAAAACAACGTCTCGTTTCTTTAAATATCGCATGCACAAGTGCATCTCGCATTGGGAAAGACTTCGCTGAAAGGGGTTTTATGGTCTCCGTTTTGAGGCGGAATGTTGTTGTGGAAACATCTCTCTAAATGTCTGTACTCATTACATGCCATTCCCTTTTTAACCACGACCACTTTAAAAAGATTCGCGCTTAATTACACGAATCGATCTCGGAACAGCTTGATGGGTATGTTTTAGTTGGAAGTAATTTCTAAATAAAGAACTCGTCCAAATCTCAAACAGCGATGGAAGTATTATTTAGGAGCAGTGAAAAATTCGTTTTAATGCAAATGTGTACAGCTTTTGCTCTCTTGTTAATATGTTTCGTGAGCATCAGACAAAACTTCGAATGCTGTTTATTGATTTTGTAATAATGTGCAATGTACCAAAAATGGGAAAATAATATTTAACATATATTACAAATAGAATTATGGGAAAAGTGGTTATTTTAATTATTAAGGCATGTTGGTTATCTGAAATCTTATTATTTTCACAATTTGAGATTTTTACATTTTCAAATTGTATAGATTTTAACCTTTCTAAAAATACCTTACATTAACCTCTAGAGTAATTAGAAGCTCTTAAGACCTATTTTTAAATAATCGTTGAAACTGGGCCACACACATTTTAATGGCGAAAAATGTAAACAAAGTACCTCATTTTTGCTTAAAAGTTGAACGTATGATATAAACCAAAACATATATCTTTCGTTGTAAATTGAAACTATTATTTAAGCTGATTAGAAGTCTCACACACTGTATACATTAAAATCAATTTATCTCAAAATGTAAATTTTGTTGTTCGATGTACCTTTTATGAGAAACTACTGTTCGCAGGTATGTAAATTTTTTAATGATATATTTATAATGATGGCTAATATATACTGAAATGAGCATTTTGTAAAAAACTCAAAATGTATCTTTTACAAATTTTTTTTCAAATATAGCTAAAAGCTAATTTCATTTTTATGAGAAAGGTGTACTTTAAGAGTATGAAAAATTTCAAACATGTACATATAACAGATTTTGAGAAAAGGTGCATCGAATACAGCCAATTTAACACATTGCCTCTAAAGAGATATCCTACTCCACTTAAACGATTAATGATTTTGTATCATTCTAAGATTATATTCTTGAATAATGAAAATAAATCTAATACTTTATTTCTAGCAATAAAATAAGTGTTTATATTAATGTTGCCCTATAAAGCAACACTAGGGCTGTTGGAGACGGATCTCTTCATTTTGTTTGAAGGCCCTGTGACGATGACGACAACTGAGCTGATATTCCCTATCCAAGGTACCACACTACACCAACACTTTATGCCACTACGGTTCTAATGTGCATCAGCTTCTCTAGTGGGTGGGTCTTAAGGGGCACTAGTTCTCGAACTCATGACGCGCCAGACACGAGCTCGTGGTAACTGTGCTAACACGATCATATAGATATAAAACCATGAAAATAAAACTGAAAACATTCAAATTATTATGAAATCTGTTTTATCTATAAAAAATTGAACATTTTTCAAAAATTTAAGCTGAAATAATAATAATAATTTGCACACATTTTAACGTTTTATCTACTGCATTACGATTTACGGTAGTTTTTTTTTAGTGCAATATATTTTTTTTTTTGAATCACTACATTGAAAATTAAGGGATATACATAAGGAAACTACTCAAATTTGGGAAATTTAATCCGTTATAGCTAATTAATAAATTAAAGATATTCAACTGTAAAATAAATTATATACACTGTTAACCTAAAATAAATAGTCGAATCGTTTTCTAAGGTCTTCATTAACATACAAAAATAAATAAATAAATAAAGCACTTACCTTTTGACATTAGCTACTTTTTCGGAACAAAAATGACAATATTCGCAGTCCGCTGAAAGCCTCGTCAGCTTAAAAAGCAATTTCTGCTATCAAACTATTCGCCTTCCTCGCTAAAATACTCATCATAGAACCCATGCTGTCATATATCTTGGAAGAGTGTATTCAAAAGAATATTTCTGCTAAGTATTGTCAGAGTAATCTTAAAATGGTTATTCTATGTAATTTTAGAGTAAGTGGTACTTATAAGTACCGTCGGGGTAGATAAAGGGTTAGTGAGGTAGCTTAAGTCTTGAACTGTTGTAACATCTCATCTCAGGAAAAATGAGGACAGTCTAATATAAATATTTGAAATTCTGCGTTCAAAACTTTGCTTTAAAACTATATTCAAAAATCCAAAATGTTTTCAGTTTTATCGACAACTTAACAAAAAATTAATATTTAAGAATACTGGGTTTTTTTTATGTATAAAGACTGACTGAGTACTTAGAATGATGTGTAGATATATCTTACAATAGAAATGACAAGATACCTATTAGAGGAATTACTGAAGACAAAAACTGCAAAACAGCAACTAGAAAATATGTTTCCAAAGGTAAATAAAAGGAAGTGGAGAAACAGATGATAAATAAATTATAAATAGGAAATAAAAAGCACTCTATATTGAGCATATCACTAAATATTCATATTTGAAATCGGCCATCATCATTGTGACTTCCATTCTCCTGAAATTCTCTTTGCTTTCTCTGCATAGTATTATATACGGCCGAGAAAAACATGTAAAAAGTCACAACAGTCCACGATAACTTTCCTTTAATTAAATCAAATTCAATATAGCGATAAGATAAGCTTGTCTTTCCTAATAGCCTCATTGTCCATTGTGAAATGGAACTGAGTGCGGTTAACAAGCCAGAAAACTTCGACTAATGACCTTTTCGTCTGTGAAGCGATGTCCAGCAGTTACCTTTCCGACTGATAGATGTCTGGTGGTTATCCTTGACAAGTAATCTTCACACATTATGGCAATTCTTCTTAAACTTTCAATATTTACGATCCAGTTTTCAATCATAATTTTCATCCCTCTCCCCTCACACAATAATAATGTATTAATTGCGGTAGTATGATTAACTTTGACTCTAAAATTACAATACGCCCTTAATTATAAATCGCACAAATTATCGAGATAAGTATTAAATTTTCTATTTGTTACTTTAAAGATATAGGATAAGTATTATATTACTTTTCCTTTATAATATTTAAATTAGAACATATTGCAATAAATACTAGGAGTGACTGATAAGTATAGTCTCTAATAGTATAAAATAAGTTTCCGACAAGATAAAACAACAACAGAGGTATCAGAATGAAGAAAATTTATTACTTTTACATATTGTAAACTCATTTCTCCACATAGTCACAACAAACAACTACACATTTAGCTCTATACATTTCTTCATTCCGTCCTTAAAGAAAGATTCTGGTTGGCTACGTGTCCATTTGCGCACGCATACCTGAACTTTGGCATCCTGGATTCATCCCTATGACCCAGAAAACAGGAGGCAATCCATGGATTATCATCATCCTGGTTCTCCGAGTGTCAGGAAATTCAAAACTGTAATATCAGCAGCAAAATTCAGGCTCACCATCTTTTGGGATGCAAGCGGTGTGCTCTACACAGAATTTCTGACTAAAAGATTGACGGTGAATTCCGACAGATACTGTACAACATTATGATCACTCAAGCGACGCATCCGCAGAATTAGACCGAAAAGAAACGTCTTTCTTTTGCATCACGACAATGCCAGACCGCATTGCAGTGCACAAACACATAACGTCGTAGGAAGACTGAAACTCACAGTGTTTCCCCGACCTCCTTACAGACCAGATTTGGCATCGTCGGAATTTTATTTGTTCCAAAATTGAAGGAGACGTTGAAAGTTTCAACGTTTTTCAACGGATTCTGAAGTTCAGACAGCCATGCGCAAATGTATACGCAGCTAAGCAGAATCTTTCTACATGAAAGGAATGAAGAAATAGATAGAACGATTGAACAAATGTGTAATTATTAGAAGTGACTACGTTGAGAAAGAAATTTACAATATGTAAAAGTAATTACAATAGTCCAGTATATTTGAAATGAATCACATTTTAGCCTCTATTTCACCCCGAAAAAGCATTTTTGACTCTTATTCTGATAAGATATTTCTGAGCAGGCGCTAATAAATTATCATAATCGTTGCGTTGGAGTTGCTGCCTATGATTAACTTTTTATGTACGGCTATAATAATCCTCTGCAGTATTTTCCATGCCATTATATCATTCAAATTTTATGTTTTATATGATAATCACAGTAACAACATATAAAATTGTGTGTTCTAGTTTACGTCATCTGATAATGCCTATGGGGTATACTTTTTTTTTGATAAAACATTTTAGAATTTTCACGCAGGCAGTATTTAATGTAATTGACTACTGGTGTAAGAAAATTTTCTCGGCTATTGGTGGCAATAATATCATTGGTACTAGCCTAGCACAATAATTGAGTCATACATAAGACTAGGCAAAGACAAGAAAAGGTCTATATAAAAATGTCTAATGCAAAGTTCAAGTAAAGAAAAAGATTACGTAAATTGACTTGAAAATTTCCCACTATATTCAAGAAACATATTCAAAGCTATTAGTTCAGACTTTAAGAAAGAAATTCTAAGAATTCTTTTCCCTTTCATGTTACATTATTCTAGCTTGAAAAATCCCCTAGAAGTCAAATAAATTCAATGGTTCACCTACAAAGAACTAAAGAATTCTGACAAGTTACCCCAGAGTTATAACTCCCTTTTTGTAAAAAAAAAATAAATTCCCATTGAAAAGTCTTACATATTTGACTTTAAACTTTATGTTGGGTACTTAAAGCATCAACTTTCAGTATCTCCTGAGATTTATAGATATAAATACCCAAAATGAATTTTTTAAAGTAACAAAATGCATATATTTTTACTAGATGAAAGATAATATTTTCAGGGAAAAACTATGCTTAATACACTCAGTAATTTATATATATATTCTTCTGATGTGCTCTAAGATATATCTAATATGCAAAAAAAGGGGTTTTTTTCTATAATTTGTTTGGTATTTGCTTGAAGATTATGAGATATGGGAACTAGTTTAATATCGGGCACGCGCCAAGTGTTGTTTATGTTCGCCAAGATGGTCGATAACATTACAATATGGTTATCTTGATATTTTTGCAGTTTTTTGAATATTGCAAGTGTTCAGCACTTTTTAATTGATATTAATTATCAATGTTAATATATATTATGTAATTATTTTATAAATAATAATATAAAAATACAATTATTATGACATGTAATAATCATATAATATTCGTTATTTATTATAATTGTTTTTTTATTATATTTATTATAAATATTATTACATATTGTTACTTATTTATGATTATTATTACATTCTTTCTTTATAATTAGTTTTTTTATAATTATTATTTTGTTATTCATTTATTATTATTATTATTATTATGTTATTTATTTATAATTATTACGTTACATGAGTAGTCGTATGAAATTTTTTTTTTGTTTCACAATATGATGATTTTATTATTTTTTATAATTACTATTAAATTATATTATATGATTATATTTATGTATAATAATTATTATTTAAACATACTATGTGAATATTATATATAATTACTATTAAATAATATTATATGATTATTATTATATACTGCCTAATATTATTAATACATTAACTTTTTTTATTATATTATATTGTTAATCATTATTGATTGATCTTGGTTATTCTTAGTCTCTTCCTATATTCCTCTTTTGAAATATATTTCAATGTATAATGTATGTAATTATCTTCCCGACGATTTGATACCGCTAGGCCGCTATGTTGGATTCCATTCCGGAGACAACAAGCACTGCTTGGCGTGATTCCTTCATCGCGCCAAGCAGCGTGATATCAAACTAGTACGGAGATATGTTTCATTCATGGTAAGAACTTTTTGGTCATACATAGATTACAAAAAATCATGCCTCGAAGCTTTGAGATCATAAATATTTCTTACTCTAAAACTATAGAACGTTTTAAAATTTATTGGATTGAGTTGAATGTTCTTAAATACTCTAATTTACTTCAACAAACAATTGAAAAAAAACGTTTCATTAATTTTATGAGTGCAAATACTATAATATTTATTCTAAATATAGAAAAACTACCAACTCTATATGTAGTATTAAAAAGATTCTTACTAGAATGAGCGCTGAAATTCTATTAAAGGTTTGAGATAACTAATAGACAATTGAAATAAACAAAAACAAATTCATAATTTTTAATAAAATCTAAATTTAAAATGCATTGAGATTTGATCAGCCTCCTAGATTAAAAAAAAGTGCTATAAATAAAATAAAAGATATATCTTCAAAGAATGAAGAAACTAATAAATTTGAAAGTGTATTTATTGCTTTTATTCTCTATCTCACTTTTAAAACAGAAATAATATTTTCATTTTATTTGGAAAATAAACTCTATTTCTTATAAAAACGGAATATACCATTAAAAAAATTGAAACTACGAATATATGGAAATGATATGTTATTCCATTTGTGCTGCTATTCCTAGAGGAGGGTTCTGAATTTAAGTCAGAAATGAAAATAAAGAAGGTTAACAAATTGAAAGAATATAGGCGTTTCGGAAATCTCTATACTCTATTTTATTACAATATATTTTTTGCTTATATTCATGCAATGCCTCTAACAATAAAATGTTGGTCCAAACTCGTTTATTAACAATATTTCCCAAATTTTATATTGTCTTAGCATTGTCAAACTGATAGCCTGTATTTATTATGACTACTTTCTAAATATGTTTTACATGATTATGAAAATTTTTGATTATTTGTAAAACAAGATGCTGCAAAAATATTTTACTTAAAATATTACGTTCTAAACATTTTTTTAAATATTTTAGCTGTATAATTAAATGTTACTTTTGTAAATTTTGATGGTTCCTGGGTCTCTGCAAATACAAGCAATTTGAATAATCAAGGAGATAAATTTGGACTCTAATTTTCATACACTTCACCTCTGCATGTGATCAAATCTTATTTATTGACCTTATTTAGTTAAAAATAATTAAAAAAAACTTATTATTTCATGCTTACTAAAAATTAATTTTATTACAAGAAGCAAAATTATGCAGTTTTGTAAAATTGCTTGATTATTTTTTACCTAAGTTTCTTTTTATTCCAACAGTCAGGGAACATTTATACAGTTAACATATCAAAAATACGAAAATGAAAGTGTTTTTTAAAAAATTAAAAATCCAGTACGTTTATTATTAGTATAAACATGAATGAAATTCACAGAAAACGTAAAGTTTAATACAATTCACTATAACATTAAAACCCATAAAGTTTGTTATGCTAATATTAAAAATATTAGATGTACCGAAAATTCTATCAGTTCTGGTTGGAAATTTCAGGTTTGGAAAGGCTTGATTCAGATCAGCAAACTATTTTGAACAATATTCAGGAACTAGAATTGAGGAAATTGACAGCATCCATGTCGTATGATTATGTGGCATGCAAAATATACTTTGAGTTCCTGTTTGGCTTGGATGCTCTCGACAAAATTAAATTCCTAGAACAAGTTCGCATCGTCAGAGCTCAGGTGTCACTCTCTGGGCAGTAAACTGGGCGTCAATGTTACTTACGGAAATTGGTATAGCGTATATGGTGCCGCATTAAAAAGTGATACTAGCTTCTGGGGAATGTACTAGATCTACAAAGGTAAAATTACCAATCCGTAGCCCCATCGGGGAAAAAAGAATTGTTGTGGAAATGTTCAAGATAGGAGCAGCATAAGTTAAAAGAAAATGATTGTGTCATTATATGTACATCTCTGCTTGCACGGAACAAAATAGAACCTAAAGATCTAATTGCAATTCGAATGAAAAAAATGATAACCTATAAAAACATCGTAAGGAAAAAGGTATTTTGTGAACTTGTAAAACCTACTCCCTCCATATCTAATTCAAAATCGAGCCTGAGTAAAAGAATGTTGTGTATATGGTGGAATATTCAATAATCAATACATTTTAAGCTCTTCAAGCCGAACTAAAAGCAAAATTCAGAGAGGTACTGTCAACAATTGGATAATTTAAGAACATAATTCTAAGTGACTGAGAGTTATATAAAACGTCTAACCATAAAGCTGCAAGAGGGCGATTGGTGAGGGACCTCGTGATTTTGAACCATGGTCAAATGAAGAGGACGACATCTGATCTGGTAGCCCACTCTCTTAAGTACCAAACCACATCAATGAGACAACGTTTGAGCTTCGACAGATTTAACATGGAACCTCACCCTACTCGTTGAGTCTTCAACGGCACTAGGTTCTAACCCATACCCCGCCAGCCATGAGTCCGTGTCCGTGACCACTAGGTTACTGCAGCCACAACACCACTCCTTGAAAAGAGGCCGGTGATGTTCAGTACGAAGGACATCATACTGCCCATGATAATAGCAGGCCACATGCTGGCTTAAGGAATCATCAGAAACTAGCAGAACTAAGCTGGGAAATTTTGTCTCCTCTACTACATTTCCAGAATATTTCATACTTTATATTATCGCTTGTTTATGTCCTTAGAAGAATTTTGCAGTACAAAAAAATTTAAAAACAAAAATGATATCAGTCAATGTCTGGTTTAGCCACTAGGTATAAGGCAATTTATGCTGACTAGAATGCCGTAGGATCTGGGTTCAAATCCCTCAAAAAGCATGAATGCTTGTAAATGTATAGCATCTGCGCAGTATGGAGGCAATCGAAATATTCGTCAAGCCGCAAGTCCATTTGAAAGGTGTGAGCTTTCCTGTTCACTCTCCAAAGTGCCATTCCTCTAAATTAGTTTGGAACTGAGCTAAATCATATTGTCACTTCTATGGTGCTCAAAGCTGCTGCTAACGGCGGGTTTGAAAACTAGCATCTTTCCTTATCATGAGACTCGATCTGATACCTTCGATCAGATGACTTAGCAACAGCACAACAGGTATTTTTTAAAAATAGGATATTCAAATTGTCACAACGCAAGCAATAAATCATTGCCATCATTATTTGTAATGATGGCAATTATATCATGCAATGAAGTTCATTCAAAGAAGGAAATATTCTAAAAAAAAAGCACAAATTTCAGGTTGAATAAATGGATCCTTATAAAGTGATTGGACGAAAAACCATTGGCAAATGCTGCAGAAATTTGTTCGTAGTAAAATTATATTTAAAAAATATTTTTATAAAATGTTTTTTAATTTAATAATATTAATAATAAATATCTAGAAAAGGTTTAGTAGTTCTGTCCCAGCATTTTGGGGTTCAGGAAGCGAAAAAGCCAAAGCACAAAAATCAAATGTACAAAAAATAATTGCATAACATAAAGAGTGATATATTTCCAGGAAAGGTGTACTATGTTGTGCCATTTTAGATCGAAGTAAATTTATATCTGCACATATTTATTTCAAAGATCTAAGTGACGGGGATACGAGTGTTCTCTCTTGTGGTTGCGACATCGCGGTGGACGGTGTTTCTCTCCTGTTGAATCGAATTTTGCCACTGCTAAACACCCACAATACAGAGCGGCTGTTGCTTTTAATATTTGTTGAAGTTTGAAGAACTTGACGTTGCGTAGACGTTTACAGCGTGTGTTTTCAGTTAATATGCCGTCGTTATAACTTGACAAAGGTTCTAAATTTTAAACTCCTTCGCCAACCACTTGAATGTTCGTAGTGTGGCATTAATAAATAATGAATCAAACAGAAAAGTTAAAGAAATGGATATAGGAGTCATGAGTCTTAATTTGTCTTTGTTGTATATTGAAAAGGATATATATATATTTATATATGACATGTTTTGGAGACAAAATCAGACTTAATTTTAAAAAGGTCTTTATTGAAGAATTTCAAGACATCTTCTGAAGGTAAGAACAGAGAGAAAAAGCACGCCACCGTGAAATCATCAGTGTTTTTATCACTTACGCCGGTTGTGAAGCATCTGTATTTTATGATATGTACTTGAAAGTTAATGGTGACATATAGAGCTATTAAATATAATGATCTGGGATCAGAAATGTTTAGTGGTTAGACCATCTGTTTCGGAGAAATAAGTGGGTGATTAATGTGATACTTGAAGATGTAATGAAGAAATAAAAGTTAAGTGCTAGATAGGGAATTAAATATTTAATTTAACTTAATTATCCTTACATATATATGTATATATATATGAAAGAAATTAGTATAATATATCAAAAACCAGAAATAATAGATAATAAACATAACAAGAAATAACGTAATAAAACTATAAAAGCAAAAAATGATCAAATTTATAGAAAAATACAAAAAAGGAACTATACAAAAGAACCCAGCGAGTCAGAAAGCAATTTCGGACTTAGGACCGAATAAGTTAGGTTAAACTAGTTTGAAGAAGCCAACCTTCCCCCTTTGCAACTCGGTAGAAAGAACCAAATAAAATAAACAAAAATTCAAAGTATTTAAAAAAATATTCAAAATATATAAAAACTCGCTGAATATATATATATATATATATTCATTTTTTTACAATATAAAAGACGATACCAACAAACATTTTTGGGAGAAGCTGGTTTGTTCTCAACATTTTATAAGCAATATTTATCTATAAAATGCTTCAGTTATTTTATTTATTGATTTAATAATGATTCTTATAATTAATTGGCTATCAGATAAGCACATTTTCATTATTTTACTAGCGTTACTTTTTCTATCTATTTTTATGGTACTTATGTATTATCGCAACCCTGTCAACTTTCAAGATAACTCACCAAATTTTCGTGGAATTGGTTACCATGAGCTTCGTTTCATATTCAAAGCCGAACCGTTCATTGACATGGCAAACTCTAATACTAAATACGAATCTGGGTTTTATAGAGTTGTTAAATAGTAAAATACTTATAATATAATATAAAATTAAAAATAATATTACTATAAAAAATTTAACCAAATTACAAAAATGAGGTTATTTTTTTTCGTTTATTGAGTTTTATTTATTAATTATAATTATTTATTATTTTTCACACACAATTTTTCGACTAGGCTTTCCATATTCTTCTCAGTGTATCCAGTTTTTAGAATCATGCGGTTTTATTTCAATGTCGTCAATAGGGATGCAATAGTAGGTAAGTACAATTTTTATTGCATTTTCTCATGTGTCAGATTATTTTGAAAAAGTTATTCAAAAATTAAGAAAAAAAATTATTTAATAACTTTATGGTTTATTATGCCATTTTCATGAATTCCACAAATTAGATATTTATTTTTTTCTCTGTGAAAGAAAAAAAAATGCCTTAAGACAGTGCTTCTCAAACTTTCAATACTGGCGCCCCCTTTTCAATCACAATTTTTATCGCGCCCCCCTTATACATTAATAATGTACTGAATGCAATAATAATGCACTTTGACGCGCTAAAGCTACAATCTTTTTATTATAAACCGTACAAATTAATAACATAAGTATTAAATTTTGTATATGTTACTTTTAAGCAAAAAAATAAATAAACTAATTAAGTAATAGGGGTTAATTATTGTTATTTTTCCTTTCTCTAATTTTTAAATTGGAACATATTACAAAATGCGGTGGCTGCTTAGCTATATCAGCTAAATATAGAAAAAGAACTCAGAGGATCAATTTCTAATCATAAGCATTCCTTTGAAAAACTTTGCTCTGCAAGACAAGCCGATGGAAGTCGCTTATACTTATTAAACTTGTTCTTAATTTAGTATTAATTAATTAGTTATAAATACTCTGTACAGCACACACACACTGATACATTAAAAGTATACCGGCTGAAGTACCCGCTATTTGCACGAGTTCATTTATAAGAAAATAAAACATTATTGATATAATCGCTGGAATGTAAGGAGAGTAAAGCCAAGTGAATGGCAATGTTTACAAAAATGTAAAATGATTTTTTTTAAAATGATTGCTCAAATTAAAATTAGTTTTAAGCGAACTGTAATTTTAAGCCTCACAGCATTTAGAATGAACAATAATATAAAATTCTGACGAAGAATAATTGTATTATTTTTAAAACGAAAAGACTTCAACATGTTTTAACCCTGGAGGAGGCGAGCACTCGATACTCATGGTCGAGCGGGGTTATTGAGTCACCCCAATCCTTTTTTTTTTATAATTATTTTTATAGTACACCATAAAAATCGTAATTCCAGTGAATAATTTAATTAAGTGAAAATATACTTACCTACTTTCAAGGACTTTTCAATTTTTCTTTGATAATTTTAGGAAAAAATCTTTAAAAAAATGAACTAAAATGCTTCAAATGTGCGTGACCTTAAAAATAGACATAAAACACAAGACACTTTTCGCTAACATTACAGGAATGTTATTTGCAAGCAAAACTGTCATATTTTGTTCAAGTTATTGTAATTTTACTGTCCTTTGATGTTCGACAAATAGCATGTTGAACTTTTGCTTGCTTGTGTGTTTTTGACAAAGCAAAGTGTGTCTTCTGATACTTATGGTTTCATATTTTAGTTGATGGAGTTCTTTTGGTAGCATTTGAAAATTTTTCTTTCGTTTCATGTTTATGGCTTATCTCAAATTTACTTTAATATGCATTATTTCAGCAGGTTGATCACTTTTTTTTAATCAATTTTAACTTCTTTCAATAGAGATCAAAGATACCCATTTCTTTATATATATATATATTCTGATCATTTACCAAACATTTACCTGCTCATCATGCTCATTTACCAAACCACAATAAGTCGTACAACAAGGCAATCAAAGTCACTAAGTTATTCATGGGGGGATGTAGCATGAACACAGAAAATATTTTGGAAACAGAGTAATCGCACCGGAAACTCAGTCAAAACAAGTACCTTAAGATTGTAAAAAAACGTTTGTCACTCCCAAAAAAGAGGGAGATATGTGACAAATATATTTTAGTTCACGTTAAGACTGTCAAACAGTAGGATAGTGTCAGGGCCATTGGTAACAATTAAACAGTTTTGCCACAGAATTACCGATTTCGTGCACTCTGTGCTCGGTGTGACCGCTCCCGGATTAAAAGTGTATTTAATACAATATGGATGTTCTAAGAAAATTGTGTAAAACGTTTTTCATTATGCTTTATATGTTTGGGAATACTCATAAAAATAAATCTTGGCCAAGTAATCCTTCAAATTGCTCTCTGTGCTGCTGTTCCAAAAATCATAAAAATATTTTACAAGGAAAAAAGCGCAGCAGAAATAGTTTATTTATAACTTCCCTAAATGAAAAAACAGATACATAAGAGCAGGGACGTAACTAACCGTACAAGTAAGTTCGAAGATCAAACCGCAGCAAATACATTCTGCTGCCTACAGCTAATGTACAATATTTCAATATTATAACAGTGATGAATTTTTTATCTCCCTAAAATTTTTTTGATTATGGGTCTGGGTTTTGTTTTTTCTCTGAAAGAGTAGTTTTTAAGCTTGATAAAAAAATCATAATAAAAAAAATCTCTCATCATGTGATTACAGCAAATATATCAAAGATAGCTAATGAGGTTTTGAAGTAGAAGCTTTTATTTTCAGTGACGTAATATTGCAGATGATATATATAAATTATATCAGTGTAAATGTGCATTTTTTATTATATGAAAGTATTTTGTTTTATTTCATTCCAGTAAATAATTTTTTTAATCTTTTATTTTCGATATGCTGGCGCCCACCTCGTAGGTATATCGCGCCCCCCAGGGGGCCGCGCCCCACAGTTTGAGAAACACTGCTTTAAGATGTGCCGAAAATATTTCCTACCCTAGAGAAAAAAATCTGCGACGCTCGATTCAATAATTTCATACACCATTGAATGTATATATAAATATATATATAAGATACTTATATCAAAAACTGAAATCCCTCTCCGGGTTTCTTAACAGTTATTTTACCCCCTCCCCCGTTTGTCAGTTCGTTCATTTTTCGATGTATAACGCATTTTATTTTTTAAAATCCATGGTATTCGTCAGACCCGAGTATGGAAAGAAAAAAAAGTTTGCTATCAAAATTTCCCTTCCATCGAACTAAAGACCTGAGAGTAAAGAAACGTCCTGACCAATCCAAATTAGCCCTGAATTGGTTACCATGTACCTCGTTTCATATTTCTCTGCTTATTGCTTTTCAAAACCGAACCGTTCTTTGATATCGAAAACTCAAATACTAAAATATTATAATCTGCGACTCACCGAATTCTAAAGTAATAAAATTTAACAGCAAAAAAATGTAATAAAAATTAATAATTATATTAAAATAAAAAATTAACTAAATATAAATTAGTACTATTTTTCTTTTATTTATTATTATTTATTTATAATTACTTATTATTTTTCGACTACTTCATATTCCCATCAGCGCAATCCTCTTTTAAAATCATGCAGTTTTATTCAGTGTCGCAAATAGTGTTGGATAATAGGTAAGTAAAATTTTTATTGCCTTTTCTGAATAAAATCTTTTTATCTGAAATAAACAAAACAAAATAAATTTATTTAAAGACTTTATAGTTTATTTTGCAGTTTTAATATATTCCAATTTTATAATTTTTTTGTCTGCTTTAAGGCAAAAAATACTTAAGCATTTGACGAAAATATTTAAAGAAAAAATCTGCTACGCTCGATTCAACACAATTTCACACACCATTATAATATATATATATATATAAAAGATGCTTATCAAAAACTGAAACCTTTCTGAGTTCTTTAAGGGTTATATCACCCCCTCCCCTTTTGACAGTTCGTTCATTTTCCGATGTGTAACGCCTTTTATTTTTTTAAAATCCGTGGTATTCGTCAGATCCAAGTATGGAAAGAAAAAAAAAAGTTTGTTATCAAAGTTTCTCTTCCATCGAACTAAAGACCTGGGAGTAAAGAAACGGAGCTCTCTTATCGGAATTGGACACATTCCAAAACACAACGATATTGCAACAGAAAAATCAAGGGACACAAACCGGCTTACCAATCAATACACGTATACAGTTATCAATTAAATGTTCTCCCTTTGATTCCTGTTCCAAAATGTTCTGTTATTTGTAAAATAAGAAAAGAAAAACTGTTCATCCAATATTTGAAGATTAGTCGATAATGTCTTAAATCACTGCCAAAGCCCCGGAACTTTAAGTTAAGCGTGAAAACGAAAGCTATTGAAGCCTAGAGACTGCTACTAAGCAACAAGAATTCCAGAATTTTATTAAATATCTTATTTTGTCTCATATCCATGTACCCGGTTATGTCTGCTCAGCCATGATGCATTAATGTTGGGAATTATAGTGTAGGGTTATAATTAAAATTACACAACTTTTATTTTAAAAAAAACTCTTTCGTAATTTAGTTGTATTTCTAAAAGTGACCTATATACAAAGTAAAAAACTTTGGC